>PVKA01005240.1:0-92101 GCA_004027165.1 Ctenomys sociabilis | reverse complement strand
TTTTTCTAGATCTAACATATTTTAATGGGAAAAATATTTTCCCTTACTTCTGCTGTTTTTATATAGGAATTTTAGTAATTTTTCATTCTGCAAAAAATATCATTGTTATTTGGGTGGGAATTGTATTGAATCTGCAGAATGTTTCAATCTCAGAGAATTTCTTTTTCTAGCAAAAGCAACCACAAAGCTATAATACAACATGTTTTGTTTCAAACATATGAAGTCATAGAAGATTATAAAGTCCTACCAATCATATAAATGACTCATAATTGGTAACACTGAAGTTCAAATCATCACGTGTTTATGAATTTTTCCTAAATGAGCATTACAAACACATAAAATCTAATATTAAAAAGGATTTCCAGGGTTGGGCAGATAGCTCAGAGGATTGAAGCACCTGCTCAGGCAGATGCAGGGGCTGGGATTCGATCCCCGGTGTGCCAAGCCAGCCCTGCCCCTGGGGCATGCTGAGATCGTGATTGAGACTCAGTGTGGTGACACATGCCTGTAATCCCAGGACCTGGGAGACTGAAAACAGGAGGATCACTATGAGTCTGATCTGTATAGTGAGCCCTGTAGACCTTCTATTAAATACATTTTTTAAAAAAGGATTTCCATAATATTTCAAAAATTCACAGAACATATTCTAAACACATATAATTTTTTCAGAACTCTCTTTTATCTTGAATGACACCAAGCAAAAATGCTATGCAATATAAATTTAATCTAAAGTTTTAAAAAATTGCATTTTATGTCTTCTTCACTTCCTTCATCCTTCACCCACATTCTTCAGGTGACCTCTGCAAACTGTCTCGCAGGAAACAGCAAAGAGGGCAAGGGCAGGACACAGGCTTTGCTTCCTGGACATACATGATCTGCGGGGTCAAGAGAGAAAAGCAGAGCAGCACAATGTGTGCGTGGAGGCAGCAGGCAGCAGCCAGGTTAGCGGCGGGATGTGGTGAATTTAAGAGGTGCTGTTCCCCCAGAACCTGAATAGCCTTTGGATGGCACAAACAGTGCTGTGGCCCTGTCTGACAGCAAGAGAGACCATCTCACAGAAAGGAGGAAGAGCGTGAGATGTCAGGTACGCAGTGGGCTAAGACGGGAGCTGCGCAGCCCAGGCCTGCGTAGGGGACTGTCTGGATGTGACTGCACACTCAGCCCTGCTACCTTCTGCATATGTGCAGGGATGATCAGGGGAGGCAGCTAAAACATGTTTCCAAGACTTCCAGGAAGCCAAAGCCTGCGCACAAGCTAGATTATGTTAACTGGATACATTCTTGTGAAAGCATGAACATAGCTACACGGTAGGAGCTTTCATGCTGCTGCTACTTTAACTAGAAAATAGCATCACAGAGGCTTAAAGATAGCTGTGGCAAGTAGACTTGGCTATTCTGGTGTCTATAAGCCACCAATAAAGAACAGAACAGAAGAGAGATATACAAGGAGACGTCCCAACCCTTCCTTGAACTATAAATTTCATCTAAAAACCTTTCAATATATATATACCAATTGGTTAATTTATATACCTAGATTATCTTTGTTAGTTTAAAAGAAATATTTGTTATTATTTATTCCTTTGGGGGAGAATCTCTTTTAATGTCCTGTACTCCATATCAGCATTTGAAGCAACAGATACACAGTGTAATTGCTATTGTTACAATACAAAGATTGAGATAAATCAAACAAGACCAGAAACTGAGGACACAAACGATTTAATGAGAATGACCAATGTACTGCTAAAATCAAAGTGAGCCTAATTCCATAGCATATGACATTGAAATTTCAACAACTTCACACAACAAAGGCCAATCTGCACTGCAGTGTGCTAAGGACCAGTGTGCATGAGGAAGGAGGGACATCTGGAAGGAGCAGATGACTTCTCCAGACTCAAACATCCAGCCTCTTCTCTCCTGAGTTCAAACTCTACATGGAGTCTTAACTTTTTCAATTAAAGAGGAGAAAATGGAGATAGAATATCCCCAGTTATGCAGGGATTTCCTTGTCTGTGTATGGATGGCCCCTCCCAATATAAAAACTGGTGATGAACAGAATCTATGCATCTGGCAAGAAGGACATGAGTCGTGTTTCTCATACAGCATAAGGCAAAACATGCAATATTTTGTGTGTGAATTATTTCAACTAACATTAAGCTCTCAAGTTGCATTTACCTAGTAGAGCCTCAGGTTTATTGTACTTTATAGTAGTGTAGCATTCTGTTGTGCATAAATGCCACAGAGAATTTCAGCTTTTGAGCAATTTTAACAACCCAGAATAGATGAGAGGAAAATACAAAAAAGTCTTGCCTATTTCCCATCATTTCCCTTCTTAAAATATTTTCCGTCTTTGTTAGCATAGTACATTGCATGTACATGTGTGTTTGTGTGCACACATGCACGTGCATGTGCACATGTGTGTGTACAGTTGATGAACTAACACTCAGTATTTGTAACTGGACACCACATTGGGCATTGGGTTCCGCTCTCTGGGTTACATGTTGTAGTGACTGTCAGGATGTAAGGTATGTTCTCAGCATCGCAGTGCTACACTGGATGCCTGCCCTCCACAGGTCACTGGCTGTCCCTAGCCATCCTCTACTTTCCCTCATAGCTCAGCCAGCCTCTGACCTGTCTGTGCCCCCATCCTTTTGATTATAGTATTCAATGGAGTAGATGCACACTGCTGTATTTATTTCCCTATGAAAGTTTATCATAGTTATGTACATGTTTTAGCAATTATGAATAGAGCTTCTATAACTGTTCATATGCTTATATAGATATTACTATCAATTCATTTGAGTAAATACCAAGAAGAGGCATTGTTGGACTATATCATCTGAGTAAATGTAATTATAAGAAACTACCAATCCATTGCCAAGGTGGTTGTCCTATTTTACATTCCCACCAGCAATAAATCAACTTTCCTGTAGCTCTGTGTTCTTCTGGCCTTCAGTGCTGCCAATGCTTCAGACTTCTCCCTGAAAACCCCAAGGTGTGGAGGGCTTCTTGGTGACACGTCATGTCATCTCATGGTGTGTCCTCATCACTTATTTTCAAACAAAAGTCTTTCTTTCTACATATGAAATGCATAAAGAAGTAGCAGACATAAAGCAGTGATAGTAGCTAGAACAAGTTTTAATCACTTTGAGGAATGAACGGCACACATGCGCACCCACTCATAATGCAGAGTCCTGGAATTACCAACTACTGGGTCTGGGAACAACATATTAATACTCAAAGTTTTACCAACTTTTCCTCACATCCACAAAAGGAAAGTTTGGATTTATTGTGGTACGTCCTTACTCTTCCCTCCCATCACTAGCCAAGGGCAGAAAAATTGAGAAAAGAGGCATTTGTTAAATGGTAATCTTTTATACTATATAATTTTATTATTATCTGAATGATTTTTATGGAAGAAATGAATTGAAATAGTATTTTTTCAGATTTTATATAGCTTTTTTTAGAAGAACAATGATAAAATATATCATGCTGAAAAGAAAACAAATAAGAAGTCTTCCAACAATTGACCAGAAGCAAGTGGAAGCATTTGCTCTCAGCAGTTTTGCTACCATGGTCTTCTTGGGGTTTCTGCCTCTAAGCTGCAGTCTCTGAAATGGCATGTGAATAGAAGTGGATGCCTGTGTAACCAATGTATTATTTTACCATAATTCGTTTATGGAAGTATGATTTCCACTCTCCCTTTGTTATAGACACGATGAGATCTATTTTGTTAAATCTATGAATGAAGCAGGTCAATGTACTGGAGAACAGAAGACCTGGGCTCAAGTGAGAATTTGTTCCATTATGGTGGACTTGTAAATCAAATCCATGTAGTGGGGGGAGGAGCAGTGGTTCCTCACAGCCTGGTGTGTACATTTCATTTGGGACCTGGCTTGTATCAGAAATAGCATTATGATAACCTGAAACTTTTCAGATCAATGATCTGCCCGATTTGATGTTTGTAGTTCTCACTGCAACTTCTTGCATGGTTCTGTGTAGTCTTTGTTATTTTCTCATAGGAGGTGCACTTCTCAGAAGTTGGAAGAAGCCAGATGAAGTTGCCACTTGAGAATTAAGCAACACAACCAGGCTCAAGAGAGCAACACGACCAGTGCTGGGGTCTCCAGGACCTCGGTCTCAAGTCCTGTATCCTGTGAGGTGCATCAACGAAGCAGGCAAAAGTGTCAGGTAATTGCACTGAGCATGATCTTTCAAGGAGCCACAGACGAATCTTGCAGAAACAAATGCTGATTACCCACATCCAGATGTTACCTAGGGCCCCCTTGTTATGCTGGCTTGTGGTGTTATATCCCAAATGTTCCAGGGAGATAGAGAAATGTACAATGTTTGTCTGAACTTTCCCAGACTACTCGATAACTCACAGTTCAAATATCATTTGTGCTTTATTCATTTCAATGATGCTGCATCCAGGGAAACTTGGGATTTCTGCAGTTTTCCAACTCAAAGGTGATATAACAATAAGTGTGGATGGGGCAGTCTCAGTGCCCACACACCATGAGTACCTAGTGGTTCTTATTCAGGAAACAAGGGAAGTGTTATATTGGTGCTATTCAGACATGGACACTTACTACAGTGGCCCTTGAAAATTAATTAAAGGAGTGATTGGGTAGTTTTTGCTCATTGAGCACCATAAAAAGATTTTGTGAAATATTAAAGGCACCATCTGGTTAGAAAACTTGGAGTCTCTGGTCTTGCTGAATGTAGAGTGATGGAGATTGTCCATCAGAACAGAGACCAAAGCTCACAGGGCATAGTGACACATGCCTGTCATCCTAGCACTTGGGAAGCTGAGGCAGGAGCATTGCCACAAGATCTAGACCTGCCTGGGCTGTACAGGAAAGTCCAGCTTGAACTACATAGCTAGACCCTGCCTCAATCCATCCATCCATCCATCCATCCATCCATCCATCCATCCATCCATCCATCCATGCATGCATGCATCCATTCATCAACCAACTGCACCTCAGTTATCCTAGTGACAGGTGTATTTCTAATTGTGAATATAGGAGTGCCCTATTTATTTTAATGTCAATAAATGATTTACATGGTAAACTTTTAGTTCCTACTTCCTCCTCACTATCAGTCTTTTTCTGTCAGTGTTAACTTCCTTCAAAACATGTTTGCTGTAGTCTGAAAATACAGATTTAACAGCTGCATTATTGTTTAAGTACTTTTATTATAGATCTATTTCTCTCAGAGTTTTTTTTAACAAGGAGAATGAGTCTTGAACTAACAGAGCCTCAAAAGTTAAGACAGTGATGGGTCCAGCAAGATAGCTTGGCAGACTAACTGCCTGCTTATTAAAGCACAGGAACAGGATTCCATCCCTAGCACCACATGTCATGACAGCCCCATTTATGGGGGTATAGAACTTGCCACCAAGAGAAGGCATGGTGGCATAGACCTGTAATCTGAGTGCTTGGGATGCTAAAAACAAGAGGATCTCTATGAGACTGAGCTGCATTGTGAAACCCTGTATCAGAAAACAAAAAAGACAAATTGACACAGCAAACTCTGAGCACACATCAGGCTCCAGATCCTCCTCAGGGGACAAGGCTCATGAGATGATGGAAATTTCTGAGTCTGGGGAACTGAAAGCCAAATCCTGGGCCACAGTATTTTAGTAGAGTGATAATGCTACTCTGCAAAGCTTCTTGGAAAAACAGGTTCACCTTCTTCAAGGGGTCCACTCTGATGTTTTTCATGTTGTGAAATCTCAAGCAAGCCTGTGTATATTCAAAAGAGTGTCCTGCCATGAACTTGTTATCTGAACTTGTACTAAGTATTTGTCTTCACTTTGCTTCAAATTTCTAAATCATGCAAATAGTAGCAATAACAACTGGTGGGCAGTTGGGAAGGTTGAATGAAACACCATATTTAAGTTCTTCCAACATACCTGGGACTTCTCAGCCCTAAGGTCACTTCTCATGGTAATGCCTTCTCATGCATACTTTTTTATTCTTGATCATGTTGCCCTGTTTTTCTTTCACTTTCAGTTTTCAACATTTTCGCTGAACTTTTCTCTGTACACACTGAACAAGGTAGTTGCGTGATTCATGGAATCCCTAGCCTGAGTCCTCGTGTTGAGTAGGGAAGAGTTGGTAATCCAAGGATTGTATTTGTTCCTCTGTATTTCCAATGTCTTTTGCTCTCATGGAGAACTGGGGTGAACTGTGCCCAGGTAAATGCAAGAAAACATGAAAGTGAAATCATGAGAAGCACCAAATGAGTTGTTCTAATCTTTTCTCCTTCCACTTCTGCTGATGAGAACATGTTACAGGAAGCATAGCTCTCACAGTGAGCCCTTTTGTTACTTGAAGGAGTAAAACCACAGAGCAGTTTATCTGGGATATGCACTATACCGAAGAAATAAACTCTCAGGTAATAAGCCACTGAGATGTCCACCTTACTATTCTCATGCCATATGTTAGCTTTCTCCAGCAAACTTAGTGGCAATGGACTCCAGGAAAATAGGCATTCAGGGTGGGGAGTTGTATTTAGAAATACATTTGTGAATATTGGGTGAAACACTTACAAGACAACACATTCTCATTCTGACCAGGACTCTCCAGTGCAGTTTAGGACCATCATTCAGCTGGGCCTGCCATCTGTAAGTCCCACTGAGCTGACATCTATAGGGGTTCCCTGTTATGAGTCTGTGGTTCATTGGCTATCTTAGTAACTATTCTTTTGTTGCTGAGATAAAATATGTGACATCCAAAGTTAGATAAGGAAAAGGTTATTTACCTCACTCTTTGTAGATGTTTCAGTGCATAATGAGCTGGCTCTAAGGCAGCTGGCACCTGGCAGGAGTGACACAGGGCATGGCAGACAGAAGGCAGCAGAGCAACAAAGAACCTTTGCAACGTCTTTCTGCTCCTTTTGTACTGTAAAGATTTTGTACTTCTAAGATTCGGAGAGCACACAACCGAGCAGTGTACTGATACAGTGCCTGCACACCCTTATCCCAGCATCACACATTCTCACTCAGGAAAGCCCCACTATGACCACAGGAGGCTTTGAGGCCACATCTAGGCACAAACCATGACTATGAATGTCACTTCACAGCTCAGCTGGGCCTTTAGGCTGCAATCTGGAGAGAAATAATCTAAAAGTAATCAGCATCAAGAGAATGAAGAAACAAGCTACAGCCCAGCCTTGAAGGTCTACAACCTTCTAATACATTCTGCTGCTTAAATAAATAAATAATAGAATCAAGATTGAACGGGAGGGACAGCCAAATAGCTCAGTGGATTAAAGTGCCTGCAAGCAGGTGCAGGGGACAGCAGTTTAATTCCTGGGTCTGCTGTGCTGGCTCCTTCCCTGGAGCACACTGAGATGGCAATTGAGACTGGGCATGGTGGCATGTGCCTGTAATCCCAGCTCTTGGGAGACTACACAAGCAGATCATTATGAGTCTGATCTAGTAGTGAGGCCCTGAACACGTTGTAGACCCTCCCCTAAAATAAAAAGTGAAAAAAAAAAAAAGACTTAATGGGAATCCGCGGTTTCTTCAGTCTCTGGGTCCATCTCATCCCCAGTATCAGCCAATAATCTGTAAAGGAAGCCAAAGATGATTCACAACTTTAATGCTTTTCAGTTCAGAAAATATCTTAACACGCAAAGCCACTTGAAGAATGTACGTCACAAGTTTCTTAGAATTAATTATAATAAAATAAAAAGCCTGAATTTAAAAAAGATTAAATAATCATTCATTCTTCAAAGGTGAAATGTAGTTTACATCTGTCAGCATCCTTATCTCATCCTACCCCGTAGCACACAGCTCCACTGCCATGACTTCTGTTATTCTCTGGGAAACAGCTAAGCCTTCTTAGGCTGCAGTGTCTGTGTCAGCTCTTACTTCTGAGGGGTAGACCACTGCATCTGTTGGGGACAATTCTCTGATGAATTTATGAATGATGCATGTATATTTCTGAATGATTTCCAATGTCTTTCATGGTATTGAGATTTTAGATGCTCAATAAATCTATTTTTCATAAGCATAGAAGGCACGCACATATATAAACATATGTGTGCACCTTGTAAAATTTAAATGTTAGATTAAGCTCACCAAATTAATTCATGAAGTGTAAATATATGGTTTAATTCCATATAAATAAGAAAGAAAAATAATTTCGTTAGAGAGAAGTAGTCAGCGGAAAATCCAGATTTATCTTTCTCTTGTTCTTACAGAGGTAATTACAAAGAATGAAAGAAAACCACTCTGTTGCCCCATCTCTACTGGCTCAGTGTGTGATGCTGACAGAGGGTGGGAAACACCAACTGCAGCTGTGCTGACACGATTGGCACATAGACAAAGGCACTCTGCGAGGTGTTACAGCGCAACCTGAAGGAAGGGAAAGCGAAGGAGTGTTGTGATGAATGTAGCTGAGAATCTGGGGGATTTTTTCCCAAGTGCATTTATTTTGGTCAACAAATGGGCTTGCTCTTCTGCTTTTGCATCAGCTTAAAACTCACAGGGTATGAAGTAGAATTGCCAGGGCTGTCACTATACTAAATAAAAATGAAATGAAGCATGATTTCTCCTTCCTTCTCCATGGCTTATGATAGAGGCCACTTAAAAGTAAGCAGAAGGGATTGAATGCTTCACTAAAATCTGAAGTTGAGACTTTTTCAGAAATTTCTAGAGGTTAGGGAGATAGCTCGGCAATCTAAGGGCCTGCAGGGCAACCTGGAAGACTTGAGTTCCACCTTTAATACCATATGCTGTGACACCCAGAAGCCTAGGTGCATTGTGCTAGCCAATGAAAACAGGAGTAGTGGCACATGCCTGTAATCCCAGAGCTGAGGAAGCTGAAACAGGAGGATTACTACAAGTCAGACCTGATAGCAAGACCCTGTATCCAAATAAATTAATTATTAAAAAGATTTTTGAAAAAGATGGTATCTTTCTTTCAGTGACCATGTTTGATTCCTCTATCAAAGATACAGTGGCTGAGTGCATTTGTAGTCATGTCTGCAAAGGTTAGACCTAGACCCTTATCTATTACCATGCACAAAACCACAATCAATGTTGATCAAAAATTTAAATATTAAAACAGAAACACTAAATCCTCTGGAGGAAAATGTAGTTATAAATCTTAAAGATATATGAATAGGTAAAAAGTTCATGAACAAAAACTAAACTGCATGGGAATACTTCAAAGAATCAACAAACTGGGATCTTACCTTTTTGAAAAGTACCTGCACTTCAAAGAAAATCTCCAGCCGGGCGTGGTGGCGCATGCCTGTAATCCCAGCACTCGGGAGGCTGAGGCAGGAGGATTGTTGTGAGTTCGAGACCAGCCTGAGCTACAAAGTGAGCTCAAGGCCAGCCTGAACTGCATAGTGAGACCCTGTCTCAAAAAGACAAAAAAAAAAAAAAAAAAAAGAAAATCTCCAACAGAATAAAAATAAAATCCACAAACTGGAAAAAATTTAGAGCTGATTGTCCTTCCAACGTAGGCCTTTATCTAGACCATATAAAGAAGTTTTAAAAAATCAGACACCCACAATTCAAAAAACATAATCCAGAAATGGGCATCTGAGATGAACATACACTTTTCAGAGGAAGAAATACAAACAGCAAGTAAAAATATGAAAAAATGTGCATATTCAACAAAACACAGGCAAAAATGATTTAGATTTAAAATGAG
Organism: Ctenomys sociabilis; assembly: GCA_004027165.1. Taxonomy (NCBI): domain Eukaryota; kingdom Metazoa; phylum Chordata; class Mammalia; order Rodentia; family Ctenomyidae; genus Ctenomys; species Ctenomys sociabilis. The sequence continues at coordinate 82,425 of PVKA01005240.1, read as the reverse complement.
GAGGAAAATAAATACACATTTTTTTTTCAAAAAATGAAACTTAAATATTGTCTTTTTAATACATAGTTTGGCATTCTTCTACTTCTACTCATGAATTTTATTATGAAATTCCTCAGCTTCACATGAGTCATTTTAAGTTTTGCCTGGATCTGTAGGATAAAAAACAGGTAGTTATCTCTAATCTCTCACAAATGATTATTATGGTGTTTTCCCCTCTTTTGTTTTCTTAATGCAATTCCTTAAAATTTAGGTGTAAATTACAGGACAAAATTTTTCCAACTTTAGTTCTTTGGCTTTTTGCAGCAGGGCCCCTTCTGTGGTTCAGGCTGCCTTCAGCACGCAGCGATCCCCTGCCTCAGCCTCTCTGTAACGAGGTTACAGGTGTGCTTCTCCACCCCAGGCCAGAGCCTTTCCAACTTGAAGGAAAACTGACTGGTATTACTAGCTATTTAAAATATTCACGTTTATTAGAATTAAAGGGAACACAGCACTTCCCTCTTTACTGTTCAGTTTAAAGAGACTTTCAAAAGTCAGGCACAAGGATAATGAAAGTTCACAGTAGAGGGACAAGTGATTCTAACACAAAGCAAAACATTCCTGACAGCAGTTTAAACAATGAATTTAAACATTTTGCTCTGGAAAGCATCAATTACAAAATCACAGTAACCTGAAACACTGAGCTACTTCCAAATCTGTTAAGTGTAAGTCATATTTCATTGTGCTTTAAAAGATCTGACTGTAAAACTGCTAACTGCCCTCCACTGTCTTCCTTTAGAACATGAAATTTCATTTGCTAAAGAGTGCATCACATGGATCAACTAGTAAAGGTATGAAGACAATAACAAAACTGATTGTTGTCACCATAACTAGAAGAGCAAAGGCAGGAGGGAGATCTGAGAGTCCGTACCTGGTGCGTGAGCCCTGAGGTCAAAGTCGCTGACATCACAGCAAGTGTGGAATAAGCCCTGTGTTTTCAGGCAGTCCCTCAGCAATATCCTCCAGGTCTCACTTGTTCTTAGTTTTTAACTGCTTATTGCAGATGACATTCTTCAATGTGTGTGACATGAATGTAAGAGCATCAAAGCAGTGACTTAGGAAGGATCGTCTCTTAGATGTTAACATTCTAAAGGAAAAACCAAAGAAACTCAATGCAAAATAGGTCAAAAATTATATAAACTCTTCAATACACAAAAACTTTAGTCCTATCATCCTAGCAGCTTTATAAAATTAATGTCCTATCATTGTGTCTCAGAAGCAAGAGTTAGGAATTGATCACTAAAGGGCCTGTGATGAATTTCAATTTATTATTTTATATTTTCCAGAAAAGACTCTATCCAGGCATTTCCTGGTTCATGACCTTGGTTTTCACTGGCTGCTGGGACTTGCAGCCTGGGCTGATGACCTGCATTTGGACGCAGGATGTAGAAACAAGACTGGCAGTGTAGCCCGGTGGTATTGCTGATTGTACTGTGCAGCACAGCACTGTAGTTCTCTGTTTGGTCACACCTTACAGTGCTGTAGGGAAGAGTGATGTCAAAAAAAGGAAAGTAGTCAAGCTGGAGTTTCCTGGACTATTTCATTCCTCTAAATGTGGTAGTGTTCATACTATGAACAATTCCTCACTAGTGACCATTTCAATTAACAACCTAGACCAGGAATGGAACTCAGCCATCAAACGAGGAAGGGCTGTATTTTTAGTACACTTAGCTAAAGTTGAATAATACATTGAATGAAACAACTTTACATTGCCAAAATATTGACCATATGCAATGGCCAAGAATGAAAAATATAGTGTTCTTCTCCCTCTAAATGACTTTTAAATATTCATTACTAAATCTCATGATATTGTCTTGTAATGTCAGAGTTTCTGTGTTTCTTTCTGTCTGTCTCTTTCATGTATAAATACATCTGATAATAAAGAGAAATAACAGATGTCATATTATCAAAATAATAATTTTCATAAAGTTTTCTAGAATTTTCCAAAACATAGGAAAAGTTTTGGTTAGAGTCATTGTAAATGAAATATATCTTGGGGCTGGGGAAATAGCTTAGTAGAATAAGTGCTTTATTAGCAAGCACAAGGTCCTGAGTTAAAGCTCCAGTACCACAATAAAAAGAAAAAAAAAAAGAAAGAAATATATCTTGACCCATAATTTTCATATTGTCAGAACTGACCAAATAGCTCAGTGGATTAAAATACCTGTAAACAGGCCCAAGGGCTGGAGGTGGTTCAATCCCTGGGCTACCATGCTGGTCACACCACTGGGGCATGCTGAGACAGCAATTGAGACTGTGTGTGGTGGCACATGCCTGTAATCCCAGCTCTTGGGAGACTGTAAACAGGAGAATTACTATGAGTCCGATCTAGTAATGAGACCCTGAACATCCTGTAGGCCCTTCTTAAAGTACAACAACAACAATAATAATTTTCATATTCTTTCCTACAATTGTCCAGCAGAAATGGAAGAAATTATTCTGAGGGAAAAATTATTGTAAATAAGAACTATTTATTTACTTACTTCATAAAAATGCTGAGTGCTATAGCTTGGAGGTTAACATTGGAGATTGAAAACAGTGATTTAAATGATGAGACTAGTGTACATAAAATTATTCAACCAGATTAAAATAACTATTCAACTTGGTTCATTTAACACAAACCTTAGAAATGGATTTCTCACATTGAGCATGAAGGCTGAGAAGAGAGTGAGTCACACGCGTGTGCCCAGAGAAGGTCCAGGTACGGTGATGGCACTTGGCCTTCAGGCTGTGCACAACCAAGACACCAGCTCTGTCTGAGCACATACCAGGATCTCCAAGGCCTGGAGTCCTGGAATCCCCCTTATCAGAATGCACTTTCTGGTCAGTCTCAGGGCACTCGGTGCAAATTTGATGGTACTAGGTACATTTCTTCCCAAGGATAACTTAACTATCGAAATACAAAACAGAGAAAGCAGCACCTTCTTTAAGTGCTCTGCGCCATGTTCAGTGCCTCTGCAGTGGCAGGTGTCCATGTGTGCTTTTCATCTGTAGTTCATCGTGTTCACTTAAGATGACAACATTCTCCACATCCAGTGTAAGGAAATAAAAACTAATGGCAAACACCAGTGGCAATCACTGAAGTGAGAGATGCCCTAAAATTAAGATTAAAGTTGAATATTGTGCAATAATGTTGTATGCTGCACTTAATTCTACACTACTTAGGTGCCCTAAGTCCCCCTTTCCATGGCACCATTATGTCAGACTTTCACATTGAGAACAGAATTGGGGCAAGTATTTGTCAGAACTGTTCAGAGCTCTACCCCAAAGTGTCTCAGAGCTCTACTTAATTCCACTATGATAACTAACCCAGCTATAAAATCTCAAAGGGGATAAGAACAGCCACCTGCACCCATGTTTCAGAACAACTCGATCAAGATTGGACCAAAGACTGAAGAGTGGATTTCTTATGTTTGCCTTTAGTAAATCATGTGTAGAAGTGAGAACTTTCTAAAAAGAGCTTGTGCTGCACCATGTGCCCAAGTCTGTGAGCCTAATTTGCTGGTTTCAACGTGTACTTAACTTATCTTTTAAAATTGCCCATGTTTTTGGCTCCTTACCTTACCACAGATCATAATTATCATTGAAGTTATAATAGAAGCTTAAAGACTAGTGCTGATTCAGAAATACACATTTTTCAACATTCTTTCCATAAAGCTGTACTAAAGTATACACGCATAATATCAGTGAGCTAAATAGGAGTGAGAAAGCTCTGACAATTCAATTGAATGGCTTTGGGTCAAATATCCTGTTGTGCCCCAAAGATGTCTTCCCTGGGATCACTGCCAAGTCAGCTCTCAGAAGAGGAGATTGTCATATCAATCCTGCACCTAGGATGTGTTTATTCAAGAAGCTGATAAGTGGCAGCCTTTAGAATTTCAGGCAGAACACTAACATCATTGAGCACAATCAATTTTTGCTTACTTTTTCCACCTACATCCAGTCTTTGGTGCTGGTCATTTTTGTTGGCTCATTAATTGAGTTTTCCTTTGTTCAATAAAATTCCCAAATGCTGATGCTGAATTGCCAGGAATAAGATTCCCGATGATAGAAACAGCACCAGAAAAGCAGCTGCTGTTCTTGGCCACAGACATTTCCAGTCCGAACAATAGCTATTTTCTTCAAAGCTTTCACCAATGTCATATATTAAGCAGGAATTTGATGAGCTCAACACATGGATGGCAAAGGCTGTGAAGCATTGCCGATGTCCCTTGCAGGTAGGCAGGAAATTTGGAATAATTATCAGGACACAGTAAGAAAGACATGTCTAGGTCAAAGGACAGAAGAAAACTGCTGAAATATGCTTTAAAGGGCAGTGTGATTCAGGCAGCAGCTGGGCTATGAGTCCCCAGCTGACTTTGAAAGCTTCTATATGAGGCACAAAGGGGCACAGGTCAGAAGATCTGGCTGTTGGAAGATTTAAAAATACTAAGAATGCAAATTTCAGAGAAGAAGAGAAATGCAGAAATGCATTGCGTCTTTTTATATGTCAGTAACATGAAATTCCAGTCCCATTTAGGGCTAGTCATTTAAACACCAGCTTCAGCAGAGAGCTAGTTTCTGAATGGAAGCTCACACCCAGAGTTTGATGGGTTTGTGTGGTTGAGTGGGTGCAGCTAATATAAGCTCTCCTTTCCCACCTTCTTCATCAAAACCTGAGAGGAAGACAATGCATCCAGAAGAAAACCACATCCAGATCTAAAATAAATAAGTAAATAAATATAATCAACCAAAATAAAGAAAAAAAATAATTCAGTTACAAGACTCTTAGCAAAAAATTCCTCAAAGCTGGGGAAACTGCCCAAAGCTACTTAAGTCTTCTCCCCCTTTCTCTTCAGAGTCCCGCAGAGTGAAGGCTCTCCTCTAGCACGTCCTTTCCTTCTTCCACATTCATACCTTCCTCTTGCTTAACTACGCTGCTTGTGATTCTTTCTCTTCACTCCTTAGCACTCCAGCCATTATGAGAGCCAGGCCAATCTGCCTTTCACATTTTGTCTGGATCCCAGCCCTGCTTTGAGCAGTCACATGGACAGCAGGGCCAGGCCTTGCTCACGACGCTATGCTATTCGTGGTGCCAGGTGGGAGGGATCAGGAAGATAGGCCCTGGTCTCAACACACTGGGAAAACCTTTCTAGACTAAACTTCCTGTTTCTTTGGGGTTTTATAATAGATAAAATTAGAATAAGTTTCTTGTTTTTCTCTCTGATTAAGATGACAAACTAATTCATAGTCCCCATTTTTAATTCATGATGTTTCCTTCCAAATGGTAGATGTGGACAGAGAGTGATCTCATTATGGGATACAAACAGTAATCCTGAAAGCCAGGTGCAGGGGTGCATGTCTGTAAATCCTAGGACCCTGGAGCCTGGGGAAGCAGGATCGGAAGAAGCCCAACTTGGACAACATAGTGATTTACTGAGACTGTCTCTCAAAAAATACAAATCATCAGGGGAGGGCCTGGGGCTGTAGTTCAGTGTGAGGCTCTTAAATTCAATCCCTAGTGTGGAAAAAATAAAGACAGAATATGAAATTTGTTTTTAAAGTTAAAGTTAGATGAATGAAATAGCTAAGGTATACTAAGAAGCTTTGCCCATTATAAATCTTAAAGCGCGGCAGAACCCTTATGTTCTCCTGTGCTTTCCTGCCTGCTGTCCAGGCACCCCATGTGCCAAATCTTTTACTTTGTCCATAACAATTAATGGAACAGGTCACACATATACACGCTGAAGAGACATTTTTATTGAATAATTTTGAGGTCAAAACAAACAGATATAGACTATAAATATCCTAGCGTTTATGATAAATGGGTAGAACATGACAGCATCTTTTATTCTGGTAAAATAAATAAACATTCAGAGAACTGGGTGATATTTCTAGAGCCAACCAACATTTGTTGGTCAATAAAGGCACTAATTTATGAGTCTCATAAGTGACGCTTTCCATTCTAAAAGGCCACTGGCCTTGCAAATGAGCAAAACTGCCCCAGATTGCTGTCCCATGTGGCCTAGAAGAGGAGCCAAGTTCACCCAGTGTGCTGGCCATTGCCCACAGCCCACTCACAGGCAGGGCTGCCACAAAACTGTGAACTGCTTCATGAGAAAGTGGCCTAAGAGTGCCAGTGGCAAGCATTTGCTTATAGAACATTGCAATAGAAGACATTAGACTAAAATAAAAGGTTGTAGAGTTACTACTTATAGTTAGTTAATCATACTTCATTGATGCCACTCTCGATGGAATTTAGTTGCCCTGTATTCACGCATGAGAAAGACTGGGGATCTGGCAGTCCCACGGAGTGCTTCGCAACCACGTGCTCTAGACATGGTGTGTGTATGTCACGCATAGTGCATAGAGTATTTTATGCAAATTGGTGACACACTGAATCATGGATTTTTTCTTCCAGCAAGCTGGTTCTTTGACAGTTACGAGCCTGCCACCAGGTCCAAGTCACATTTTTGGGGCACTGCCGAGAACACAGAGATCTGGATGGCAGGAAGCGTGCTTCTCTCATCCCAAAATTATTGTATTTTCATGTTCCTTGTTTACAATGAAACGATACTGAATAATTTGATTCCTTAAGGCTGCACATAGGAAGATGTCCTCAGGGGACAGGCCCCTCTGACACCGGTGGGATGGAGCCCCCATGCCCTGGGACTCAGTCTGCCCTGGCTCTTACCATAGTCACTTTAAGCACACAGGGTTTCATAGTGCACGCGTGTCAGTGGCCACTGGTCGCTTGCGCCCTGCCCTCCTAGAGTGCACGATAAGCAGGGAGCTCTGCGCTCTGCTGGGCTGCAGCAGTCAGTGTGTGCTCCACACACTGAGCCACAGAACAACACGAGTCTCAGTTTTCCATTAGTGTACCCAGTGGCTGCCTTCCCCAGTCTGCAGCACTTTATCCCCTTCCTATTATCTCTGCCTTTTGATTCGTCAGAGGCAAAATGGGAAAAACCCCAGCTGTTTTTTTTTATCAAAGAAATCAAACCATATAATGTTGTCCCCTAAAATGGCATATTTATGACACTTTTGGATAGACTAAAACTGTTAGTCTGTAAGTGATGTGAGGGGTTGTCAGGCCAGTTTCCCTCTGCCAGTCAGGTGCGGCTTGCTGCGGCATGTAACTTCAACTGGTGCTCGACTTTCCCCTTTGGTTAGCAGTCCTCCAAAGAGAAAAAAACCTAAATGAAGTATGAAGTCTTACTAATGAGGGCAACTAAGTATGTATTAACAATGCACATTTTGTGAAGCAAGGCTGAGCTTCGGAGAGTCATAACATCTGTAATAACTTGCAATTATGTTTGACCTCCAAAAAATCAGTTTTCATCTTACTGGGGACAGTGTCTTCCCTTTTGAGAAGGCAAATCTTTCTCTAGCAGCGCTTTGATTGGCGGAAAGCATGCATATTATGCTTCAAGCTTACCTTAAGACACCTATTAATTTGCCTACATTAGATGTGTCTCTCATTGGAAGAAAGGCTACTCAAGCAGACGTGTTATATGTATTTTAATTAGCTTTTAGATCTCAGTCACTAAGTAAGATTTCTGGTGGTTTTTAGCAGAAATTTATTCTTAGTCTTGAGTGACCGTGTTCAATAGGTAGCACTAGGCATAGAGGGCACTTTATTTTCAAATGAATTTAACTAACAGTAAACATAGAGTACCTCACGAGACACATGCCAAAGCCCAACAGCCAGGCACGTCTTCCCTCTGCAGGGGCGACTTCAGCTGGGCAACACTTCCAGTGCTGCGAAGGTTCTGCTTCATGTTGGAGATCGTTGTGCAAAGCGTGGCACTTCAGTGTATCAGCATCTTGTGGAATTCACGGGAGAAGAGGTTCACAAGACTGCACCCTCACCTCCGGAATAATAACCATCACTGCGCACACAAACCTGAGGCTCCCTAAGAGGATGCAGCCTGTGGGCCCTCACCCTATGAGGGATTCACTGCTCGCAGCTCACAGCACCCTGAGGCTCCCCAAGAGGATGCAGCCCTCACCTTATAAGTGTCTTTGTTGTGAAGAGGTCACTGTTCAGTCTGTCCTTTAAAAAATAACTTCTCTGTGGATGAAAAATAGAAATATGTGCCTAACTGTTGAGATATATACTGCTAGAGATTAATACTATGTCTGTATTTTTCATTTCAAGTCAGAAAAGAGTTTTATATATTTATTTTAATGACAATGATATATTTACATTTTTCTAAGTTTCCTTGTATAATTAAACAAGTTAGTCATTCTTTGTAATTGTTTGAAGATAGACATCTTTCAAATTCTGCAAATCCAGTTATCTTATTGGGATCTTCAGCCAAAGCAAGATGCATGGAAAGAAAATCGTAAAGTGCTGATTATCATGTGACACTATTTTTTACATCCTGAAAATACGCATAAAAGCATCTTTCTTCATGAATAAGACTATATATCCACATCTGGGACAAAATGAAATGAGATATCCAGGGATTGGAGGCAGAGAATTCAGTATCTAACATTGCATATATGACCTGAAGACATTTAATATTATAAACTCCTCACAATTAACCTTTGTCTTAGTTGTGATTCTCATTATTGAGAAAAAATACCTGACACCAAAACTTGAAGAAGGAAAGGGTTATTTTGGCTTGTAGCTTGTAGAAGCTTCGGTCAGTACTCAGCTGACTCCAAGGCAGGGTCATATGACCAGGGCCTGACAGGGAAGCACCAGTCATGGCGGGCAGGCAGGCGGCAGGAGCGGCATGGGGCAGCAGCCAGCGCACCTTCTCGTAAGGTTGTCAGCCTATTGGTTGCTGCCACACACCCTAGGCAGGAGTTTCCCTGTTCCAGATCCAGAGCTGTGCCAAGTCCAATCCATGGTCTAACTTGGTGCCACACACCCTTCATTCCAGTACCACGTACCTTAGATCCAGCTGACACTGGAAAGCCCCACCTCTGAGTACAGGAGACTTTGGGAGGGCATCTAGACACAGCATCAGCCTCCAACCCTACTCACTGTAGAAGCTTTTAAAACTAAGAAAACCTTGATTCATATATTATATATATGCATATATAAAATATGCGCACCTGTATGCACTTACAGAGGCATACATACACATATATGCAATAACTCATGGCAGTCCATTAATAGAAAGTTGCTTCCACAACAATGCAAATCATTTACAATTAATATATCAAATATCAAAATTATCATTGTGAATTTTCTGAAATAAATCACTTGACAACAGTGGTGTTCTGCTTTTCTGCATGTCTGTTCTTGGGGGCAGTGCTCATTTCTTTACAAAAAGCCAAGATTTTCCAGTCAGTATTTCTTGTAAAGATGTACAGGGTTTAGCTCAGGCTTGGAAGACAATTAGATAGTCCCATAAATGGGAGGGCCCTGGATCCCAGCCCTTGAGATAAGCCAGGGATCCAAACAAAACAAGATAATCTGGCTCAATTTTTACAAAACTGTGCCAAAATTCCATCTTCAACTGTTTTTAAAATAACAATGTACTTTGTGGGGGTCAAAGAGAAAATTATCATATTACTTTCTGGTACAGACTATGGTCCAGGTCTTCCTCTCAAGTGAGATAAACTTTATTTTTCTCCTGGCTCAGTTTCTTCAGCTCAAGGATAACAATTCTAATCTCATTATTGAAGAAATTTTTCAAAGAAATAAAATGTCCAAACCTTTAAATTCATAAGCTCCCAAAAAGTTCTTTCCCCTTCTCTGGCCCACCCTAACCGACCCCTTCTTTTCTTGCTACATTTGATATTGTTCTTTAGATGTAGGTAGGTTGTTAACAATTACCAGAGGGAAGAACATGCACTGCTCAGGTGAATCTCAAATGGTCGGCTCTGCTAAGGTCTTACCAATGAGAACATATTAATTTATTGAAATTTATGGCATCTGTAAATGTCAGTGAAGTTGCAAGTTCAGAAGAAATTTTCATACATGATCTACCATAGGCTTTCTATAATCTGATTCTTGCCTGCAGCCAAGGCAGGTGCCAGGAAGGTGTTAAAAGCCTGGAGAGGGCCAGGGAGATGCTTCAGTGGAATAAGAGCTTCCCTGGCAAACACAAGGGCCTGAGTTCAATCTCCAGTTCCACCAAAAAAAGAAGAATAAAAAGCATGGAGTGCCACCTCTACCCACAGGCTTGACGACATGCTAAGTATCGTGTAGCTCCAGAATGACCTAGGTAGGAAGCTCAGCAAGAGACAGAGGTCATAGGCGAGACTCTGATGGTTTCTATGACCTAGAGTGCCCAAGACGGTTGGCCCTGAGAGACTTCATGCTGCACTAGAGTTTCCTTCCTTCTTTCCTTCTTTCCTTCTTTCCTTCTTTCCTTCCTTCCTTCCTTCCTTCCTTCCTTCCTTCCTTCCTTCCTTCCTTCCTTCCTTCCTTCCTCCCTCCCTCCCTTCCTTCCTTTCTCTTTCTTTCTTTCTTTCTTTCTTTCTTTCTTTCTTTCTTTCTTTCTTTCTTTCTTTCTTTCTGTCATTCTTCCTTTTCCTTTTTTATTTCTTTCTTTGTGATACTGAGGATTGAAGCATTGGTCTCACACATAAGGAAGTGCTCTGCTATTGAGCTACATCCCTAGATCTTTCTACTCTGGTCAGAACTCAGTATTAAAGACAATTTTAAGATCAAACTTAATTAATTTAAATGTTACACCATGTGAAATATGGATAGCAATAAAGACTCTCCATGAACTCATCAAAATAATTCAAGGAACCACTCAGCTTTTTCTATTTTGGATATTTATGAAAAAAGAGTTTTCTTTCTGCATTATGTTCTGACAATTAACTGGAAGGCAGAATTATCTTGACATAATTCTGAAAGAAAATAAAGTGGTCTATAAAGGAAGTTATTTATAAGGGAAGTTAATAGGAATCATAAGAATTCACCTACATAAAAATTTCAGGGGCTGGGGAGATGGCTCAGTGGAATAAATGCTTCCCTGGCAAGCCTAGGGACCTGAGTTTAATTCCTGGTTCCACAAAAAAAAAAAAAAAAAAAAATTCAGCCAAAACATTAATTTAAAACTGCAGAAAAATTCCTGCTTATAAAATCTTATACTTAAACCCAGCATTTTCTCTACCTGTATAATATATTAATATGATGAAAATAGCCTTTCAAAAAATGTTACTAACAACACTGTTAAAAACAGGAATATTTTGTGTTTACAGAATAATATTCTATATTGTGTGAAACTGAATAGAAAAGTATGTGCATTTATTTTATGCTTCAACACTCTGTAGTGTTTAAATCTTAAAGGAATCATTATTAGAACAATGTGATATGGGAAGTATATTAAATCTTCTAATTAGCATTACACTCACAGCTCCTATCAGCACTTTCAAAGGTCTTATATTTCTAGAAAACTAAACCTTGGATAGTTAACATTATGCTTATTGGATTTAAAATGCATCTTAACTGTTACTTAAAAACAGAAAAATGGGGCAAATTTCAAAGCAGATACATATGTATTTATATCTGGCTCTTCAGGCAGTTATTTCTTTTTGGTGAAAACATTCAAAAATCCCTCTAGCTTTTATTTTTCATTCTGAAGCAGGGTCTCACTATGCAATTCAGGCTAGCCTTGAGCTCACTTTTTAGCCCAGGCTCGTCTCGAACTCGCAGGGATCCTCCTGCCCCAGCCTCGCAAGTGCCGGATTCCAGGGGTGCGCCACCGTACTTGGCTCCTTCTAGCTTTTTTGAAATATACACTAGATTACTTTGAGCTATAATTGCTCTGAATTCAGTAACATGCTAAAACTCACCTATTTAGCTCTGTCTTAGTACCCATCGATCAGCATTTCTTTGTCTCTTTGCTTCTGTATAAATATATTAAGTTTAGTATTTTATTCAAAGTATTCTATGGACATTAATGCATATTAATGAAATACTCTGAAATTCTCAAGGATAATTTAATTAGGTCTATTTCTGTTTTGCACACAAACCTCATTTGCTTATTCTGCTACAGCTTTTCCTTTCCTGTGGATTGGCTCGGCTTCTCCCCCTTGTCTCTTTCCTCCTTCCCTCTTGGCCACACATTGGCTTTAGGGCCATTTCTGCTGAGGGCTAAGGAATTTCTCATGAATGATCATTTTTAGAGAAGTTTGTTTCACAAAGGCAGATATTAAATCTCATAATTGTCTTTCATTGTGAAACAGCAGATAATGTTTAATGTAAGAGTAAAACATTCTCAGCTGTGAAGCACAGCAGATGTGAGAACTCTCTGTAGGCGCCACAGGTGGAATGGGAAGGAAGGGTGGGGCAGAAACGGATCACAGGGCAGCTCTCCCATCCACATGGGGTGCAGAACTGAGGGGTAGATCCGGAGCTCTGGGAAAGAGGACAGAGAAGGGTCCTGAGGCTGGAAGGCGGGGAGTGGCAACTGCTCGCCCAGACACCACCTCAGTACAGCTGCCATTTCTGGAGGTGCCATTACAAGAACTGGAGGCAAATTGCTCAACACTGATGACATTTTTTGGTTTTTCTACAAGCCTACCAAGTTTTGGTTCTTAACTTCCTAAACTTAGAGTTCGTCTGTGCTACTCAAAGTCAACTCTTTATTTAATTAGAAAAATGAGTTGGAAAACTTTGAGATGATCCTGTGTGCAAGAAAAAAAAAATCTTAAATTTTTATACAATTAGTTTTAATCTAGTTTTGATTTGTTTAGTTAATTAAATAACTTTGGATATCTTTTTTGATAATTCCCCAAATCTCACTTTACTCATTGTGGTCTTTATTTTACGAGGTTTAATTTTACTAAGGTTTAAGAATTGGAGAGTATTTGATTCAATGAACTGCAGGAGATCAGTCAAATGTATTTTATTTCCTCAATGGTGTGACATGCTATGAAAGCTATGTGACTTCAAGATAAAATATTCTGCCCTAAATAAGATGAATAAATGTTTGATCAACCATTTGTTTCCAAATATGTGAACTGCTTTAGTATACAAATCTAAAAGAAAAGCTTTAGTAATAGCCCATGGTTGAACTGGGTCTTTGTTTCATACGAAAGCTGTTTCATTATTACTAAAGAAGATATGATTATGTTTTTCCCAGAAGCAGAAGGACATTGTGAGCTATCATATTAGTGCTATCTTTCTTTATAAATGTTATTATATGGTTTTCATGTGTGTTATTTTAAAGCTCAATAAACTGAAGCTACTGACAGTCAATGTAACACACAGTACATAAAGGGATTCTGGAGAATAATTTAGTAGTTGTAGATCTTGCCATTGTTCTGAAACTTAAAACTAAGAATCAAAGTGATATCAGTAAAAATATTTGTGTTGGAATAAAAAATATTTATCAGAAGAATCAAGGTTTGGAAGGAAGGAGTACATACACACAGAAACACAAAAGCTAGAGTCCTGGTGCTTGCCCAAGACACCCTGATTCTGGAATTTATTACAATAATGATTCATGAAGCATTTGGAAGTAATTTTGCTACTCTATTATGCATTCATGAGCTATTTTGGAGGGATATTGTGGCTAGTCTTGGTCACTATACTTTTCAAAAGATGTAGCTGAACTGGAGAATTTCAGGGAAGAATGAAGAAAGTAAATAATTGCTAGGACCAAGAAAAGGTTTACAGAATGACATCATTTACAGTAGAGAAGAAATACCATGACACCCTCTCAGTGTTGAAATTACTTACAGAAGTTGCTTTCATAAAATCAAAACTGATATTCTTCTGCATTCCAGTGTTACTTTGAATAAGAGAAGTTTATCAAGAAAATATTCTATTACATATATAATCTCAAATTAGGCTTTTATTTGTTTTTCCTTTTCTTTGACTTCATGATAGAAATGCTAGAAGTTACCAAGGTAACCTCAGCAGGGATAAACTTCCCTTGAGATTTGCCTGTACATTGCTGTCCTTCTCTGGACAGGCACTACAGCATCCTGGTGTAACAAAGGAGCTTTGGAGACATCTTCCAGGAGTGGGTGGCTTTAGGCCCAGGGTCCTGAGCCCAGCAACTCTTCTGAAGGTAAGTAGGTGAACAGCAGAAGAGGTTCATAGGATCCTCTGTATTTTTAGTGTCATAAATGGGTGCCAACAAAGCCTTTAAGCACCTTGCCAAAGGTTCAGAGCTGCCAATATTGTCACTAGGAATATTTTTAAATGGAACTTCAGAAACTAAGGGGTAGTGGAAAAGGAGCAAAACTAGCATGCACCATGGCTGGACTAGGGAAATCTGAGCTGTGCTACCACAAGGCGCTGTTCATATTCCTGCTCAAAGGCTGTAGCCTGCTCAGGCTCCTGCCCTCGTGGGTCCAGCTGTCAGCAGAGACACCATGTGGTTGGGATAAGCAATGGCAGCAGAAGATGGGTGAGGAGAAGCCCCCAGACAACGGGATTTCCTGCTAACATGGACACTTGGGGCTGTGCTAGACATGTGATTGCATTCACAGCATATGTGGAAAAGAATCTGCACAGAAGCACACATATTAGAACATTGTTTGAAGACAAAAGGAATGATTTTGACAAGCCGAGTTGTGACTCCACGTTTACAAAGTATACATAAAGTCATTTATGCCATAGCCCGATGAGATGCTCGCCTATCATTCCCAACTCTCCAGCCACCATGCACCTTTGTGTAGGGCAATCAGTATTCAAATATTGGCCACCTGGCTGGCCCCTATGTGGAGCATAGATTCCACAAGAGGAGACCAGGGCATGGCACGTCCTGTGAGCCCCACCGTGTGCCACATTATGTGAGGCCCACTGTGTGTCATCAAACAGTCCTGCTCACAGTGGAGCATCCACGCATATGGTCCCCCACCCAGAACAGTGCCTGCAGCCATGCCTCTGGGGGCTGAAGAGTATCCTTGAATAATTTCAAGATTAAAGTTATTTGAAAACCTCACAATGAAAAACATAGACCTAGATAATGTCCCTGAGATATCTTTCCAAAGATTTAAAGAGTAACTCTAAGTAAGAAATTATACCAATAAGAATTAAGTTCCTCCAGGAAATATAAAAAATAGGATCAGTTCATAATTATTTACACAGATAAATATTTGGATACAGATTCAAACCTCACAAGGACATAAAAGAAAGGAAAATTAAAGACCACCCTAAAAATAGATGCAAGCGTGCTTAGTGAAATGTTATAATTTCAGACTCACTATATACAGGCACACCAAGTCCAGGTGAGATTTTCCCATATGCAAAATTAATTTAACATTAAAAAGTGTATCCAAGTATTTGATCACACTAAGGAAAGAAGGAAACCTAAGTTGAAAATGGCATGTGATGAAGTTCAACATTTATTCATCATAAAAATTCTAAAGAAGCTGGAAATAGAAGGAAAACATACTAGCTTAAAACTAGTAAGATTATAGATATCTTTAAATAAAAACCTGGAACAAAAATGTTACAGAATTTTGAAGCAATGAAACTATTATCTTGGAATTTATAATTAAACAAAGATGTTCACTCTCAATATTTCATCCCACATTGTATTAAGCTCCCAGTCAGCAAAAGAGGATGAGGATAAAAATAGCTAATAATTTTAAACAAAAATAAATAATACCATTTTTCATGGAACTAATAATTGTTACCTGGAAAACATAGAGAAATTATAATTAGAATAAACAGGCAAGGGCCAGCCAGATAGCACAGTGGACAAAAATGCCTCCTTAGGCAGGAGCAGGGACCGGGGTTTGATCCCGGGCATGACACGCCCTGGCAGCCCCACCGCTGGGGCATGCTGAGACATTGATAGAGGCAGGGCATAGTGGTGCGTGCCTGTAATACTAGCACTTGGGAGGCTGAAAGCAGGAGGATCAGTGAGAGTCTGATCTGTGTAGTCAGACTCTGGAGACCCTGTACTAAATATATATTAAAAAAAACAGAATTGGCAAATTTGTCTGGTATATGAGTATGTATTTAATTGATAAAAATTGTTTGCATTTTAGTAAGAAAGGAAAAATAACAAAAGGGAATTGGAGAAAAAGATATTGTATTAACATTAACAGCTAATAAATATGTAGGACTAAACCTACCAAAAGCTTATGTGTTAGTAATTAGATTCCTTATTCTGATTATTGGAAGTTATAATATAATGATTTTCTCCAAAGTATACTTGGACATATAATCTGAATACTAGCATCTTTTACTTTTTTTTTTTTTTTTTTTTTTTTTGGTCAAACCAGGAATTGAACTCAGGCCATTGTGCTTGCCAGGCAAGTGCTTATTGAATCTTTTACTTTTAAATAAAAGCGGTAAACCTATGATACACTTTCTGTATACTCTCTAAAACACATTCAGAAAACACTGACAGTAGCTAAGGCATCACTAATGAAGAAACACAGTGCTAGCCCTTGTGAGATATCACGACCTATTATAAAGCTACTGCAATTTCACCAAGGCACTGCTTGTGCGAGGATATCCCAGTTGAGCAAGGGAACAAAACAGAAGGCTTATACTGTCCCCAGAGTATTGTTATCTGATTGTAGTAGATGCTCTGAGACATGTGCAGCCTGTACCTTTCCAGAAAATGAAAAACTATTTTCTCCCCTGCCATAAATGCTGGTTAAAGGTAGCTTTCAACTCTCCTCCCTAAGAACTGTCTCGGCTGAAGAACAGTGACTCTTTCCAGACCACACTTATGGCTGGGCTTTGTCTGCCTCCTGCACAGGACAGTGAAGACCCTGCCCAACACAGGGCAGCTCTGAGTGCCAGGCCTCTCCATGGAATCCAAAGAAGCTTTGCTGGGACTGCATATCAGCTCAATTTCTTTCTCTGCTCCATCCCGTTTCCTTTCTGTCCCTTCCACAGCTGTGGGATCCAAGATCACTCTTCCTTACAAGCTAATCTGCATCTCTGGATCAGGTTTCTTTGAGACCAGTTGCAGCAGTGAGTGCTCCAATGTGCTTTCTTCTTTTTTTTTTTTTAATAATTAGAACTATACTTATAGATTATATGATAATTTATATTAGGTTCTGCAAAGGTACTCAGTCCATTTTCATAAAAAACATGTAGTGCTATGATTGACATCTAGAAATTTCTTCTCTACAATTAATTTTTACTCACTGTGAATTTTAAAATAAAAACATTTATATGTCAAACATTCCTCTTCAAATAGTCATTTTCTTCTTTTTAGATAATATAAAAATCAAAGACTATATGTACATTTTTTGTCATATACATTATTTATTAACTTTTTTTTTTTTCCCAATGTGCTTTCAGAGCTGGATCAGCTGCTCTCTGCTTGGTGAATGACAGCACAGACTATCGCAAGTCTATCAGCTAGGTGTCCCCGCTGCAGTTGCTGGGCCAGATATAGTTTTCTTTGTTAGACTAAAGTAACAGATGCCAAGCGAGATAGTTCAGCGGTCTAAAGTACCTGCTTAGGCAAGCCTGCCAGGACCGTGGTTCGATCCCCAGCACCACATGCTGTGCCAGCCCCGCCCCTAGGGTGGGCTGAGCCAGCCACAAAATGAAACAAAATAAATTCATAACAAAATAAATAAAAAATAAAGTAACAGATGCAAAGCACATAACTGTTGACTTGATTGGTAGTTGCTTTCACACTTTCAAAAGAATCAAGCATCATAAAATATCTGTTTACTTGGCATAGGAGGAACGTTATGAACTCTTTTAATTTTGTTTTGGGACTGTGATAACCCCCTTGCACTGCATCACAATGTGGTTAGAGGCAATCTAGATGTCCACATGTCTCACAAGAACTCCCGTGCTGTATGCATTGATTTCATGACCCTAATTGGACTGGATGAGCAAGGAGCAAGGAGTGAACGGGGCACCTTGGTCAGACCCAAGTGCTCCCAAATGCAGAAAGGAAAGGTCACGGAGGTCGAGGCACACATCACATCACTAACATTTTAGGGGTGCCTGTGTCCTCTGCTCTTTAATCTAAATGGTAGATTGGTGCATCTGTATCTTCTACCACACAGAAAGAAGAAAATTCTGAGGAATTTGTGCTAAGCAGGCACCAAGGGTCAAATGTGGAAATACTGGCCTGACTTGTATCTCCTCAAACAAGAGTTATCTATGTATTTATTTGTTATCTGTGGGGCCCACAGCAAAGAAGGGCTCTGCAGGAGCCCTGTAGTGTGCATGCCAAGGCCATTTTGTGGCCCTGTGATCCTTGATGAGTATCAGCTGCAAAGGATGGCATGAGCAGTGCCCATGGAATGTCTCGAGGATAGAAGCATGGAGCTCCAAGGTCTGCCCGAGAGCATGCCAACTTCAGCAGATAATTCTGTGCCTCAAGAGAGAGGTTCTGGTGTGCTGCTATACTCCAGGGAATGGCTGATCTTAAGAAGTGATGACATGACCAGAGTTGCTCATAGTTAGCAGGGTTGAATCGAATCTACTATCTAATGGGGTCATGCTATAGTGGTCATCTACTGCTGTTTTGTGAAGAGGTCAGAGAACAGCAGTACTTCACAGGGAGCTCTGGTGCACCTTGCAGATTCAGCCTGATACAGCTCAGAACCACTGCTGTCCAGCAGGGAAAAGGCAAACAGGCGATCTATCACTATAGACCAAGGAGAATGATTTCAAGCTTGACTCCAGGTTTAGTTAGCACGATACACAACAAAAATATCTTTCCAATGGGAAGAATTTTGGCCGAGGATCTGGTCATTAATTTTATCTAACAAGGCTTTGAATAAGAAACACAGCAAAACCTTGGATTGAAAGGAACTTATTGAGTGTTCTGCAAGACCAACAAACATTTCTAGTGCATTTAATGTGAAAATAGGAGAATAGGAGCTGTCTTGCAATGTGAGCACAATGCGACAGGGAAGGTGAGCAAAGCACAACTGAGCAGAATTTTCTCTCTGTCTTTCTTTCTGTCCTTGAAGGGTCCTAGGTGATCATCATAGGTAATCATCTCCTAAGAACAAGAGGTTAGGGCTGTGCAGGTAGCTCAGTGGATTAAAGCACCTGCTTAGGCAGACGCAGGGGCCAAGGTTTTGATCCTGGGCCTGCCTTGTTGGCCCCACCCACATGGTGCACTGAGACAGTGACTGAGACTGGGTGTGGTGGCACAGGCCTGCAATCTCAGTGCTTGGGAGGCTGAAAACAAGAGAATCACTGTGAGTCTGTTCTACATACTGAGATCCTGTACACCCTGTACACCCTGCCCTAAATTCATAAGAAAAGCAGTGCCAAAAATCATAGGAAGGCAGCACCTGAGTAAGGCTGCAGCCGTGTACTGTAATTCAATGGCAATGCAATGGCACACTGCCTACAGGTCTTCAAACAGAGGCAAAAGCAAATCAATCCCTTGTTGAACTTGTACCAAAAGAAAAAGATTCCACTGAGTCAATAGCAGTGATTCCCTTAGAGACATGAAAGTCATCCTATACAGTCACCCCCTTCTCTCTTTTCTCTCTCATATAAACCATGATTTTCAAAGTTAGTGCAGATTAGTTAATTTTTGTTTATGTTTTGTAACTTTTTTATTATTTTGTATTACATCACAGTATATAATCATTTTTGTAAGATGTTTTTGAGTTGTGGAATGAATCATTTGAATCTCCATTATTTCCTATGTGGAAATTTGCTTTGATATCCAACTATTTTACATCACAAAAATGGTTCTGGAGTGAATTTTGCTTAAAAATGAATGTTTGGTACAAACAGATTCATGGTCAGTGGCAACTAAAGAGGTGGAGTAGGTAAAATTGGAAGTAGTTTGGAAAAATAATTCTCTTTTTAAATTTTAGGACTAGGTGTACAGGGTCTCACTGCATAGATTGGACTCCTATCCATTGATCCACCTGTTCACAGGCTCCCAAGAGCTGGGATTACAGGTACACACCCATGCCCAGTCTCAATTGTAGTCTTGGTGTGCCCTGGGGGCAGAGCAGGCAGGGCAAGCCCAGGGATTGAACTCCAGGCCCCAGTGTCTGCCTAAGCAGGCACTTTAATCTGTTGAGCTATTTGGTCGGCCCTTGGAAAAATGATTCTTGAGAAAAATTAGACTGGCATGTGGAGGGAGATTGTGCATGAAAATTCATGTTACGTGTTACTGGCCACCAGAGAACATCCACCAGAAGCAGGCACTAAATAATCACCCAGGCAGTTGCCATCGGCCAGCCGAGCTTCAGCACAATGCATGCAGAATGATGCATTCATGGTGGTGGGAATAAGGACCATGGCTGCTCCGAGGGTGTGGCCTCCCACTTAGCAATCACTCTTCCTGTTAAGTGCTGAGCATGACAGAAACAGAACCATACAATATGCATCACCTGGAAGGCATCTTTCTTGAGGAGAGCCACTAGTCAGCGGGGACAGGCTGATAGCACAGGACCTTCCATGTTAGAAGGAGATATGGTTAATCTTAACAGGGAAATACACACATTCTGAATGAGATTTTATGTTTCCAACACATGGGAACTTAGTAAATGTCACTGACAGTGACCTAGGGAATATTTGATCCCCCTGCATGATATCAGCGTTGCTTTATTCATGTGACCTACTTTGTAGAAGAGAAACTACAAGAATGGGTCACAGGACCTCCACACCACTAAAATAAGCAAACTGCAGCAATTAGCAGGGAGACCAAATGATAGCTATCGGTCAGCTGGAGAATGGGCATGTGACCAGATGCAGGTTCATGGGCTGTGGTTTGTTTCCTGAGGTTCTTCTAAGTTTCCTTGGAAGACAGGTTTCTTGGACTCCAGTAGGAATCCATACACTCAGCGTGAAGGCATTGCTGTGGGATGCACCAAAGCACACTGTAGCTAAAGCCTCCCCTTCAGAGCAGAAGGGCTTATTTCCCCTCCCCTGATTGCAGTACTGCTGCCAAATAGCTTTCAGTTCTCCTCCCCTTTGGAGATGCCTAAAGGGAAGAAAAGCTCGTGTACAAGAGCAGCCTGCTTCCCTGACTGATCAGTGCAGTCACCAACCTGTGCTTGCTCAAGACAATGCCAAATACATGCCTGAGCTCTTGGAGATCCTTCGGTTTTCTTTGGCTTTGTGGAATTGCCTATAGCTCGGTTTCTGCCTCTGTCCAATTGCACTTTCTCTCCTCTCTTCTGGGACCACTCTACATGGAGCATGCTGGATTACAGCTACTGGTCTTTTTTCCAAGGGAAGCTGGTTTATCCAAAAGAACACTTTATGTGCAAAGATTTTGCAATGCTTAACCATTTTTATACTTTATTTTATGACAGATAATCAACATCCTCACTTTTCAGTTAGCTAAAGAAATGTATCTATATTTATGTCTTAGAAGAGCTAGCTCTGTAGTTATTATCATGAATCTGGTCAAGCAGAAACAGTCTAATCAATTATGCCCTATTTACTGTCGACACAATATGATCCTGATAACTTGAGGAAATGAAGATGCCTATTTATGTCTCATAGAGGAACCGGAAACTGAAGTGGCCAGTTGCTTGAAGTGTGCTTCTGTCGCCTTGTCAGTGCCAGTGAAATGAAATATGGTGCCTGAAGACAATGCAGGTAATCCTGGGTTTGCTGCATTGTGTTCCTGCGTGTGCATTCCAGTCTCCCTCAGCTCTACTGCCGTGGGCCTCTTTCCTCCTTCCCTG
Source organism: Ctenomys sociabilis (assembly GCA_004027165.1). NCBI lineage: Eukaryota > Metazoa > Chordata > Mammalia > Rodentia > Ctenomyidae > Ctenomys > Ctenomys sociabilis. Next base: position 60,873 of record PVKA01005240.1, on the reverse strand, counting down.
CTCTTTTTGTCTTTGAGATCCATTCCCATTTGGAGCTGCACATTTTTTAAGGCAACATTTGGGTGTGCACAGTGAAAGCAATACACTTACAGCAAAGGCTGGTCACTGCAGATTTTAAAATGAAGTCTTTCACTAGCCTAATAAAGGCAGTATTACATTTAACTGTTTTATGAGCTACACTATAACTGGTTTGGAGTATAATTGACAAATCCGGTCTTGGTTTTCAAAAGGAAACAATTCAATCAGAGAGGCATGTATTTTCTCTAGAAATTATGCTAACCAAAATGGAATGCAAATAAATGAAGTATTCTTTCTGGAAACTTTTGTGTTTCTTTTGATAGCTGGCCAAATGAAACATGAAAATAAAAAAATAAATAAAATTTTATAAGAGGCATGGAATGTTTCTTTAGATATAATTGTTTTGCTAAATATTCATTCTACATCAGAAAAGACACAGGAATATGTTGTTCTTTTGACATTTAACTTTATAATTTATGTGAGTGTTTCCTAAAATCCATGGTCAGACATTTACACTAAATAGCCACTCCTTCTGACTTATTATAGATTTTTTTTTGTAAAACTCGGCAAAGAAAATCCAATTTCTTTATATTTTTGTGTTGTAGATTGAACCCAGGGAGCTCTCAGCTGCATTTCCTTTTTGAGTTAAAATTTTAATTTCAGAAGGGCCCCAGTCAGTTGCCCCAGCTGGCTATGAACTTTCAGGCCTTCTGCCTCAGTCCTCCAGCAGCTGGGATGGCAGGCCTGTGTCCCTGAACCCCGAGGAAGTCATCTTCAACTCCTCATCACTTGGAGGAGGTGCTCTGCACGTGCTGTGAAGTTCTCCTCTGGGTCCCAACACAAGCCTCTCTGTGTCTAACAAAACTTCATTCTGCAGCCAAGATTCATGGACTCAAACGCTTTTGCTTACATCACTGCAGCTGGATTTGAAATGTCCCCCACAGGTCCCCAAGTTGAGGGCTTGGTCCCCACCCCTGCCGTTATTGGCAGATGCTGGAATCTTTGAGAAGGGCCATCTATTTGGAGGAAGCAGTCAGGAGCTTTTGTTTCCCAGCCACCATGAGGCGGGCAGTCCCGGGCCAGGGGCTTCTGCATGAAGCTGAGCAGCAGCCGCATTACCATCCACTGGTGCCTCTGCCTGGCAGCCAAAATAAGACTCTGTGCCCTCTAAGTTGTTTATCCTAGGCACGTTCTCCTGGCACTGGAAAGCTGGATGATAATGACAATAATCACCATGCAATACAGGAGAAGTGGAAGTTCCTTGATAATAGTAACTGTTAGAGCACCATTCTTGTTCAACTCCAGTCAGCACCTTGTGTATCATTTTGTTTACCTATGTTAAGTTCTGCCTTATTTAACACTAACTTCAGCGTAGATCCACATGTCAGTTGGGGGGCACAGATTGTGGTGATGGTCAAGGTCTGTACAGGATTCACTGATGGAGATATTTCAGTTTTCAAAATATTTCATTAATAATCTTTTAAAGTAATTGTTCAGTTATTTTTTAAAGTAATAGAAGGGAATTAATCCAGAACAGTGCTGAAATGACAATGGTATGCTATTTAAGAAAAACATTGGCATCTAGATTTATTCACAGAAAAAGTCATTACATGATTTGCTTTATCTGCTGTAGAGAAATATATTTAGAAATAATAAAAATTAACACGTAGTTTTGGTAGTCATATTTTTAATGGTTCAGCTCTTCCTTAACATTCCTTAATGGCCTCATTGTCTTCAGAGTACAGGAGAAGTCAACTCTTCAGCATCGTGCTCCATGCTCTTCATTAACTATCTGGATATATCTTTTCACATCTTCTTTCCTACAATACTCCAACCACACTGATGGTGTCTGGAGTGCCGGTTTGACTTGTGTTTGATTCCAATATCCATGAGCATCACGATCTATGAATTCTGAAGCACAACATCGGTAGCAAAAGGCCTTCAGTCCTGCTCACTCCTAACTGTACTGCAGGGCGCATTCCAGCGATTTCTGCAGATACCCTCCCTGAGTGCTGCAGAAGGGGCTGAGCGGCCTTGCAGGGCTTGGGCTGGACCTGTGCTGGCTCCAACTGCACTGCCTTAATGTTTCCCCTTCCCGCTTTGTTACACTTAAAGGCAGACCCCATTTGTTACTTATTATTACATTACAGTTGCCTCTATATAATGTTAAAGACATATCAGATGACAAAATTCTTTTCATTAAAAGAGAATTAAAGAGCAGTTATATGGTATTTATTTAATGTTAATAATATTCTTACATCAAAATATTGTTCTCAATATATCATTTCAACCTTTTATTATTTTTTCCCTTATAAACTGAAAATAACTAGATTTTAAGTTTCATCAATTTATGAAAGACAAGCTAGAAAACTAAAAGAGTACAATTTGTTGCAACTAAAGAATAAGCTAAAGATAATGTTTAGCAATGCCCTTTGGACTTGATTCTCACGGTAGAGCTGGTTAAAGGCTCCCAACGGTGCCATGTTACAGCCTGAACGCTGGCTTACTTCACATGTAGTATACCAGATTAATTAGTCTGCCACTGTTAATCTCAGCCTCCCACAAGGTCTCAGGATATAGACAAAATAAAGATAAATTTCCTGAGAGAGTGCACCACACAGAGTTCTTTTTTCTTTCACTTTTCTTTTCATGTATTTACTACAGGGTACAGGGTCTCACTACACAGGTGGGACTTGTGGTGATTCTCCTGTTTTCAGTTTCCCAAATGCTGGGATAACAAATGCACACTATCATGCCTAGTCTCCCACATAGTTCTTAGTTCAATTGAAACTGCTAGAGGAATAAGTTGTAATATGACATATTTCTCTGACAGTAATTGTGTTCTTGGATCTTGAAATCTGGAGATAATAAGGAAATCAAGATTGACATTGTTGGCAAGATTGACATTGTTGGCATGTTTTACAAGGCAGAGTTCTGAGTGTTTTTTCTAATGAAGCTATAAATGGGCTTTGGCAGGCAGAGTGAGAGGAAGACTATTGTGAATATTTGAGACTTGTGACCTGGCTGGCAAAGGACACTGAGACCTTCCCTGTGCTGTGGGCCATTTCTGAGCTTTCTGGAAGAGGTCACCGAGAACTGGTTTTGAAGGAGATTCTGTCTAACTGGAAGATCACTGGGCTTGTGCTGCTAGTCATCTCCTGTCACCTAATTTTTAGTTTTGCTTCAAAGAAAGTATAAGCTGTCACATGTCAATAAAAAAAGAATATATAACTCCCAGAAACTGGTCTGTGAATGAGTCACTTAGTGATATCTGTTCTTGTGCAGAAACCTAGAATCTAGGATTTTGATATAAATAACATTGGATCAACCTTTACAACACTGAATAGACAACATATTTATTTATTTTTAATGCATATTCTTAAAACGTAGTATATAACATGTTTACACAGGATGTATTTTTTTCTTTTTTTGTGAGGGACTCCAGATGGATACCCAGTTTGTCTCAATACTGAATCATATAATGGAGACATTTCTCCACTGAAAGCTTTGGCAAAGCATCATGGTTTTTGTTTGTAGCTGGGGTGGAACCCAGACCCTCGCACATGAGAAGACATGTGCATACTGCTATGATGTGTGAAACCTTGCAGCCTTGAAGTAATGCGAAGTCCACGTACTGCCAGCCACTGAGAGGTCCTCACTGGGGGGCACAGGAGTGAAGGCAGATGGGTATATGCCAAGGAAAGAGGCTACTTGCTCCCAACTGTTTCCTCAATTCAGTGAGACAGAGTCCAGTTGACATGTAAGAGAATCTTGGTCATACTTCCTATTCCTTGATCTTATCAGACCACCAAAATCAGTGCAGTGTTTAAATTTGACATTACTGTTACTCAGGTATCATGAGATGTTATGGCACATAGTCTTTGCAGTCATAAATAAGTATTTTGATGACCTGGTCTCCAAAGCCAGGTGCACTTGGGCACATAGATCTCTAATGCGCTAGTAAAGTGACTTTGGAAACAAGAGTAGAATTGATGCCAGGAAGGTGTAAATGAAATAATGTACTTAAGGTATGCTGCATAATGTTTTGAAAATGATGCATCACACATACCCTCAATTATGAGCAACAATCATTAATGTTTTGTTAACTTTCTTAGCAGAAAGACATTTAAGTAAAAACATTCATTTATTGGCCAATGTTCAAAGCCAACTTGGAGGTAGAGTAGCCTGGTTTCCTATTGAAAGAGCCCATTTTGACCACTTTTCTAATCTTTAGCCAGAATTCTCTGAGTGTGTGAGGGCATTTAAATATAGTCTGCTTCTCCAATCCTATGAGGAACAGGACCCACAGGCTGTTTTTTTTTTTTTTTTTTTTTTTTTATTTGTGGTGCTGGAGCTCAATTGCAGAGTCTCACATATGCTAAGCACCAACTAACCCCACTGAGTAATACCCTAGTCCTGGGAGCTGAAGCCTTCATATTGTGATAGGTCATTAAAGATTAAATAATTCCTTACCTCTTCTCTTTAAGACTCTTACCCAGGCTATACTAACTTCTCTTTGGAGCCACAATATTTCCCTCAACAGCTCACTCTTACTGAGCTAACCCGACTTGCCTCACTTCCTTATGGTTCCTTCTAAGTCTTTCACCCAAAGGGAAATTCTAGATCAAAAGCCAAGCATGTTCCTCCTCATTAGCGTTGCTTATGTGAAATCCTTCTGTTCTTAAAATTCATGAATAGTGCATAGACAATATTGAATGCCCTTTGCATTCATCATCTTCTTCTAATCATCACATCGATATTTACAGTTTCATTTAGAGGAACCATTAACAGTGACAACAGACAAAAAACATTGAAATAGATGCCCACATACTGTGGCTTGTGTCTGGATGTCCTCCCAAAGCCTTATGTGGTCATAGATGTGACTTTTCAGAGGTAGCAGGATCTGTAGTGTCTGATACCACAGTTAAGGTGTGTGATTACTGAGTCCACTGACTGGCTTAGCATAGTTTTGACTGGGATTAAAGGCACTCCCACAGCTGAGTGTGAGTGCTCCCACCCTACGAGCCCACAGCCTGATGAAATGTAAGGGACAGGAAGAGGCTACTGTGCTCACTTGTCATTTCCCACGTGTTGCTTTCGCTGCCTTCTGCCCACCATGAGCTGTTTCTCCTCTGCGAAGCCCCTCTGCCCTGCTGCCTGCCTCAGAGCCAGCCAGTGAGGAGCCAGTGTTGTCCAGTTTGCCCCAGCAATGAAAAAGGTGATTTAAGATAACATGACTTTATTACAAATATCTTAGCTTGTAATGGCACATGGTCTGAAGTTCTGATTATAAAATTTCATGAATATTATAATTCAGTCTATCATTAAAAGGATAAAATTCTTATGAAAGGTAAGACATTCTTCAACACTTGTTTTTTTGTGTGTGGAAATGGGGATTGACCTCAGGCCCTTGTGATTGTGGGGGAAGCGCTTATTCTACTGAGCCACTCCCCAGCCCTTCTTTAATGCTATTTGGACAGTGGCAAGACTAGTAAGTACTTATGTCACACGAAGCCAATCACTTCTCAAAGACCTTACATATAAAAATCCAGGGTGGGATTACTGGTTTACCTGCTTAATTTCATTAACATAAAACCTTAGGGATTAAACTTCCACCTAGGTTCTGGGGTACAAGTTATACTAACACAGTAGTCTCATTAATCCAAGTCTATGGTCCTATTAAGTAAAGAGAAACAGCAACAGTAGTTAATTCTTCGCAGTTTCTATTTTCTGTACCTGACATCAATTAACCTGTTCCAGTCCTAGAAAAGTAATTCACATTGTGCGGTGGTATTTTGTTTTGCTGATAAGCAAGCACAAATTTCCAGAAGATAAGTAAGTAGGCCAAAATTTACTTTTTATTCATTCAACACTATCTTTGAGAAACTTGAGAATCAGCAGTGGGGTCTAAGATTTTAGCTGGGAAAGCACTGCAGTGACATAGTACAGTAAGGTCACTGTGGAGGGCAAAGTAGCAATTACTAGGAGAGGGAAAACAGAAGTTGGTGAAAAGGGGTCGGAAATCCTTGCATGGGGCCTTTACACTTCTGAATGACATTCAGTACCCCTCTAGGGCGACATCTGAGCAAGTTGAAACTGTTAGTGTCTAAGAGCTTTTGAGGCAGATGGAAGGGCTGGAGCCAGCATGGGAAATCTGGCCATTGCAGAGAAACAGGAGCCAGAGCAGGGGACAGAGGGGAGAAGTCGGAGCCACTGCTGCAGAGGGCCACAGGCTCCTGTGTGCTCATTGGCTAATCAGCTCCCCGGGGCCCCTTTCTGGGTCTTCAGTTCCAAACTGACATAATCCAACAGGACACATTTGGAAGGGACACTCTGGCTGCGCCATTGAGGAGGCCCAGGAAGTGGGAGGGAAATGGGAAGGACGGCAGCGGGGCAGCTACGGCATTAATCTGATTCAGAGATGAGCACACCTTGGTTCAGGTTGGCTGAACCGAAAATAAAAGCAGCCGGATTCTGGAGATTATTTCAGAGCAAGCTGGATTTCTCCAAGGACTGGATAGTTGCGAGGAGAGAGGAAGAGCAACCTGGGACACCTTTGCGGGTTCGGACCCAACGACAGGAAGGATCTTCTGGAGAGGGCAGCCAAAGGCAGAGCGAGCTAGCGGAGGCGTACAGGGCAGCTCTGGACGCGTTGGCCTTGGACCACTAATTAAAACACGAAAGCCAAAGTGCTGAGGAGACCTCCGCACACGGAGCAGCGAGCTGCGGGGAGAGACCCGGCTGGAGGAATAAATCCGAGACATCAACAGGGCAACTGCAATCGTATGGGCGAATGGTTTCACAGAGTGGATGCAGGCAGAAGCGGGCCAATTATCGAGGGAATTGGGGACAACAGCCTCATGCCATTTTCTTAGAATCTCCCTCTTTCACATTATAATATGCAATGACAGTATAAATTCAGATAGGTATGACATTTCATAGAATAAATTATAATGTGCACCTGACTACTCCACAGGCCTGGAAGAGACACTTCGAAGCGTCTGAAATGTTATTTCTTAATCTTTGGGCGGAACAACCCGCAGATATACTGCAACCGTCGGACACCTTTTCCTTCCAAGTCACCACTTTCTCCATGGGCAGTGGGAAGACGCCAAAGTCAGAGACCACACTAGAAAAGATGACCGTGTCCACTGCAGGCGAAGACGTATTTCCAAAGGTGTGGGTGCGATTTGTCAGAGAACTGCACTTCTTCGCATGAATTCGAAGCCCCTACAACCTCAAACTCTTCAGAAACTCCTTTATCGCTTGAAAATCAGTGCTATTTCTAAACCGGCATGGTTACATGAAAACTAGTGACCTTACCCTTTCTTTCCCAGCACACGCCACAAAATTAATTAATTATAGTCTAGTTCTCTTTCATAAATCTGTGTGACCAAAGTCACACCCGGGTCCCACCGGAGGCCTCGTGCTGCACGGCTTTTCTGTAAAGTAAGGCGCGCGTGTCAGGAATCCCTCGCGGTCGCCAATCGCGCGCACAACACGCAGGCACAGGACTTCCTCAGGGGCTTCCTTTCTGATTCACAGGCCAGGGCTGAGCGAGGGGGACCTCAGGGAAACACGACCGAGGCTGAGCCGACTCAGCCCCAGGCAGGGCGCGCAGCGCGCAGGGCTGCTCCGAGGGCGTCCGCGAGCTTCCGCCGCCCTCCGCCGCCAGAGCGGAAGCGGCCCCCGGCCGGCAGGGGCGCAGCGCGGCGCGCGGGGGGCGGGAGGAGGCGCGCGGGCGGGGACGGCGCAGGCTCGCGGGCGCCGGGAGCGCGGCCTGCGGTAAGGACGCGCGGGGGTTGGCCGGGCCGGGGCGGGGACTGGGGAGGGTCCGGGCTGGGGCAGGGGATAGGGGCTCGGGGCGGGGGCCGGGTGGGGCCGGGTGGGGCCAGGGTCGAGCTGGGACTGTATGGGCGCTGGGGCGCACGGCGAGCGGGGCACACCCTGCGCGGGGCCGCTGCCCGCCGCGAGCCCCAAAGGTGCCCGGCCTGGCGCTGGGGAGACGTGAGACCCGCGGGCAGGGGGCGCAGGCCGGGCGCTGAGCCGCGCGGCGCCGCTGCAGAGGCGCGCAGACCGGGGTTTCGGGGATTTTTTGGTGCAGCAGATTCTGGCAAGAAGGGAAGTCCTGTTTGAGCATGATGTTATTAAAATGCAGCTAAGAAGATTATTTGAGGGCAGTCGTCCGCCTGCTAGACACCCCCCCCCCCCCCCCCCCCCCCCCCCCCCGGGCAGATCCGTGGTGACAGACCTGGCCTCGCAGAGGTGGGAGGTCCGGAAGCCAGCGCGGGCCGGGCTAACCTGCAGTGACCTGCGCCTGGGCGGCAGAGGCAGGCTGCAGATGTAGGGTGTAAATACCTCTCCGGAATTTAGAGTGCGAGACTCTTGGATGCTAAGCGCTTTCTTTATCTCTGCCAGTTATTTAATTTTTGAGTTTTGTTTTTTAAAAAAATATGAATATGAAATTTAAATAGTGTAGACGTTCCAAAACAAAAAGAATGACTTCAGTATTTAATTGGAGATAAGCATTTTAACGTCGTTCTGATATCTTTCTCAACATGTTTTGATATAATGTCCAATTCACTATCAATTTACAATTTTATGTAACCCTAGAGTCAAAAATTTTATAACGGTAACCTCTTACACATTGTTGCAGTCTTGTTTTCTTTGAATCATTATTTAAACTGACTTTTACTACTATATAAAAAGAGACTTTACTATTGCTACATAAAAGAGAATTTAATATATAGTGATGTGTAGCTGTACAGGCTTTAGCAAAGAAAATATGAAATACAAATGTGCTTGTCCTTTGGATAATAATCATGCTGAAAAGGACAGTCATGTATTATCATTTGCTTCATAAATATAAATATTTTCTTGTTCTCTTTTGTAGGTCGAGCTCCTGAAATTCAGTTTGTCAAGATGAAGTTTTTATTGCCAATCACCCTTTTTATTTTAATTTCTTTGTGGGTGGAAGAAGCCTATTCTAAAGAAAAGTCTTCAAAGAAAGGGAAGGGGAAAAAGAAGCAGTATCTGTGTCCATCGTATGTTCCTCGCCTCTTATTTTCTTATATAGAGAAAGGTTGCCGCGGGTTTATTAGAAAAGCAAAGCCCTTTATGAAAACAAAGATCCACAAAACTTTTCATATCTGATTATGTTCTCTTATTTTTTATGGGTAGAAAATGACAGGGTCAAGATATTTTATAATGTGACAGCTCCCCGTGTTGAAAGTACAGTTTATAAAACTTTGCTTGTGCTGTGTGTTTATGTAGTTTTTATTCATCCCTTCTGACATGAGAAAAAAGTTAGCATTGCTTTTGGGTACTAAATGAACTACTCTAATTGGACACTGAAATTGTTGGTTCTGAAAGTTGATTTTTAAAAATCTGAAATGAATATTCTTTAAAAACTTAAGAGCTAAACTATGATCTCAGTGTCTATTAGTATAGCAATGTAAGACACAAGAAAATTTGTATAGTAGGTCAAATCTCTTTGTATTTGTTTGTAAATGATTTATATTAGGAAATTAAGAGTATTTCACAAAAAGCATATCACTAAATGTGAAGTTTCTTATAAAATATTTTATATATACCTCCCCAGGGTAAGTCTTATAGCCTGGAAATTGTTTTTTTAATAGGAAGGGCTAATGTGACTGGTGACTAAAAGCAGATGATATAATAGAGCAGTTGAATAACATATATCAGGAAACGTGTTTTATGTAATAGCGCAGCGTATTCAGTAATCTGTAATAAAACTAATTTTCTACTTCAGGCCATTTTTCAACTAAGACTGCTTATATATCATATCAATCATAGGCCACACCTTGTTTCAGCATCATAAAGTACCATTACTAAATGTAGGAGACTTTAAGTTGTGCTTTGGGAATGTTATGGTGCGTGTGAAAGTGTGAGGCTGACGATTTGGATACAGTGTCATGGAGGTAGAAAGTCTAGCATAAAATAAAGTCTCCTGTTACAGTGGAGCTCCCAGATGTTATCTTACTAGGCCTAGTTATTCAGCTCTTTATTCAGCAGTCTGGTGTCAGGCCACATTTTGGGCCGTGGGGCACAGTGTCGCTGAGTGATGTGTTTGTCCTTCCATGATCATCGTCCCAGGCGGGGCATCAGCAGGTGATAATGGGCAGGTTCATGGTAACCCAGGCCAGTAAAGGAGAATCATGTAGGCATGCTGGGCCCTGCACCCGTCGGTGTCCCCAGGGAAAGGACTCGTTTCTAAGTCTTGGATACTGCGTAGCTGAGCCTTCTGTGCGGCGAGCACAGCTATAGTGCCACAGCTGCTGTGAAGTCATGCTGATCCAGTGCGTGGTTGAGCGTCTTGGCATCATGAGGACTTTTGACCTCACCCTCATCCCGCCCCTACCATGTCCTCATCAAGTCACCACTTGCCAGGGTGATGTGGACAGCAGTGTATGTCACAAGGGTTTTGTCTTTTCATAGCTACACTGTTAAATTATCTCACACATAAAACTAGACTCTACATTCAAATCATCAATAGTTACTGAGACAGTTTTAGAGTTAGATTCAGTATATAAAGAGGAAAGGCATAAACTTTCTCTTTGGTTCATAGGAGAACCTTCAACCTCTTAAGTACAAGGATTCATATGTACTTGCTACAGTTTTTTGGATGTTTTACAATTAATTGAAACTTTGTCCTTGAAATTTCTACCCTAGTTTTAGATTTATTTTATTTTTTATAGTTACAAGACTAGATAAAAATCTACCAGTAATTGGAATAGTGATGTTGCCCAAAATCTGGATTATTAAGAAGCAGATGAATCTTGGAGAATTATCAGTTTTGTATTTCTTGACAATTTCAATGAAAAGCCTGACATCACTGATTTATCAACTTCAGAATATTTGGCTGTTTTTGGTTGAGATGTTTCTCCAGGCACTCAAATTAAGCATCTCAGCTACAACAATGCTGTGAATGATATGCGAAGTGGTTTTGACTATGAATGATCTAGTCTGTTTACCTACTGTAAATTGATAGGTATAAAACATCTGAAGAGGAGTATCTGAGATTGTGATCTACAACCCGAAGTTAGCTGTGGACTGAAATAATTCTTCTCAATACCTTTAAATTCTTGCCTTGTGATATTCTGATATTCTTTCATGTCTTCTTTAAGTGGCTTTACCATATGGACCTAGTAGCTAATTTATGGGAAACAAGACTCATGTCTTCTTGCTTTGTGGTTCTAATAGCAGTTTTCCCCAGAGACCATAAACAGAAAACATGTTTTGAAATGCAAATGAAATAAAGGATTTGGGTTTCTTGGTAGTCTATGCTGTCATTCTAAAAATGTTGCAGTGTGTATGCATAGTAATAATATGGAACGACAAGGTCGGTGTCGGTATGCTGTCCTGTGTGTGTCTTACGCCTTCCACCCCATTGCACCCCTCTCTTTTCCCCACCCCTTCCTCATTTCTGAAAGTCTGCCTTCTAGTCTCCTGAAGTATAATTTTGATGTTGTGTTCAAATCAGATTGGAAATTTTCCTGGCCTCTTTCAGTTTTTTAAACCTCATTGTTTGAAAATGCTAAGAAATAATAAATTGACACAGCTTTTCCTTTCTTCTTTTTGACGTGTGAGTGATGAGTTGTCTTCAGATGACCTGATGAGTCTACTCCCAAGCTTTGCAGAAAATTCATATGGATTGACAAATAAATACCTTTTAAATTAGTGAAGGTATTTTAGGCAAGTCCTGAGACACACTTACCTATTACAAAATGTGATAGCTTGCATTTGTGTTTAATCTGAATATATTGATCTCCCTGTGACTTCCTATTCTGACTCAGTGGTTTTGCCCAAATTCATGGCTGAAATTGTCATCTGTCACTGTTCCTTCTTGAGTCTCTGTGTCCAGCTCAGACCTGTCCAAAGAGTGCCACGCTCAGGTCCTGAGTGTCCTGCTGGGATTTCAAGCTCATTAAAGCAGGGTCACGCCTGCGTGCGGAAGCCCTCCCCACCAGTCCTAGTGCAATGTACTTTTTCCGTGAATGGCACTCCCAAGGCTTTTGTCATCCAGACTCAGAGCAAGGGACCAGCCTGGCCAGTGGCGGTGAACTGATGGCACAGGTACCACAGTGGACAGACATTCTCTGTTGCCATGAGTAGAGTCATGCCAGCTGCTGAGCATCAGATAACAGTTTTTTTTTTTTTTTTTACACTAAAATCTAGTGTTCTGGTTTAATCACAGTGTTGGCACTTTGCCATGAATGGGCAGCTTGGGGTTGCAGTTTGGGCGCTGTCCTCTCCACGGTTCCTGTCACTAGTCTAGACATTGTCTTCCTACTAGGCTTCTCCAGTTCTGTGGTCACCAAGACTTGTCAGTTTGGTCTTCACCTTCTTGGGAATCTCACTTTGACTTTGATTTCCATTAAGAATCTTGCTTTCCTTTCTCTCTTCATCCTCTTTGATGGTGTTTCTGCCTCTTAGCTTCCTGCATCAGTTCTTTTTCCTCACTGACCCAACAGTGTGCTTTTCAAATCTTAAATCTCATCAGGTCATTCCAGTGGCAGGTCTTTGAGGGACCCTGGGCCTGTTGTGTGTGGCTCAAAATTCTTGCATATGAATGCCCGGTCCATGAAGAGCTAGTTGCCGCCCTTCCACAGGGTCATGGGATCACTATGACATACACAGGGCTTACATCTCCACGCACATCTTGCACATGTTCTTCCCTTGTCTGAAATGGCTTTTTTTTTTGTCTTTTTGTTTGAGTCTCACTATGCAGTTCAGGCTGCTCCTGAGCTCACTTTGTAGCCCAAATTGGTCTCAAATTCCCTATGATCCTCCCACCTCAGCCTCTGAGTGTTGAGATTATAGGCATGCACCACCACACTTGTATCACTGTCTGTCTTGTCTCATGCCAATAGCTAGCATTACTCACCATTGAACCCTTAACCTATGTCCAGCTTAGAGCTCCACCGTGCTCACATGCCTATCATGCTTACCCATCTCAGGTGGTTAAGACTTGAACTTGGTCAAGCCTAAATGCCAGGCTGTCCTGTGAGAAGTATTTCCTGCTCATTTTGGAGGTTATGTTGTTGGAACCGAGGGCTGCTGGCATGCTCAGCCAGGGCTCAGTGCTAAGCTCTGCTCCCAGCACCCCCTTGTTAACTGCTGGTCTGAGTAGAAAATCACAATGTGTCCCTTCACAATTCTCTGGTTGCCTCTTGTGTTTAAAACATTCTATGGCAGCCATCACCTGTGGAGTGTTTTCCCTATAGTTTCAGCTCCTTGAGAACAGTGTCTCATTTAACATAGTCATCAGAGAACATCATTAGTGCCTAGTGCAACAAATACATATAATAAAAAGTGGTTTAGAGAGTGAATAAAAACCTAAAGACCTTGATCCACTCTTGCTACATCTTTATATTTGGGTTTTATTATGTTACTCAAGAATAACATATGATCTCTATGGATGAATTTAGAAATATGGGTCAATAGAAGGAGAAGCAGAGGGGTTAGCAGATAGATGATTAGCAAACATCCCTATCCTGGACTTTGTTTCCTAGTGAAATTTTGGTTTTATTATTTTTAATATTATCAAAGACTAAAATAACATGGGAGAGGAAATACTTCTAAACTGAGGATATGTAATATTGCACATGTTGTGAATATGTGAGACAAAATTCAGAAGGTTGTATGCTCATGCAGAGCTAGAGTAATAGCTAGATGTCATGATACTTAGGTATGAATTACATTTTGGTAATTTATATTTATATATTTGGTATTTTGTATGAGAATAATATAGGTTGGAGAAAAACATGGCAGGATCAATTTGAGAAAATACTAGACATTGTAATCAACACATAAATGTGTGCATGGAGAATTGAAACGAATGAGTACTTTGTTTTAATTATTCAATGCTAACTATATTGCTTTACTTAATGTTAGCAAAGCATATAGGAATTTTCATACTATATTATCAGTATTTTAGAATAAATAATAGGGAAGACAACTAAAATCATATTAGAAAAAGCTAAAGAAATTGAAGATTGAAAGTTGTGTTCAAATTGTGCTTTTTTGTGTGTGTGTGTGGAACCGGGGATTGAACTCAGGACATTGCGCTTGCCAGGGAAGCAATTATTCCACTGAACTATCTCCCTGGCCCCTCTTGCAAATTTTTGGAAGACTGTGACATGAATGAGAAGGTGTGTTTCAGCTTGGCCCCAGTCATTGTAGCCAGGATTCATCAGTAGAAATGCTAAGAAGCGATGATTTGGGCTTCATATTCAGGATAATTTTGTAGTAGGTGCTGGCTAAGATGCAGTTGATCGTGAAGGGAGATAGAAATGTTTCCTGTTGTTGGGGTTGTCTAGGCAGGTAGAATAATTACTTAGCAATGATATTTTAGAGAACATTTGAACATTGGGCAGGGGATACAGAAGGTGTGGGTATTGAAGGCCATTTCAATTTGTCAGATTTTTAAGATCCTGCAAATCTAACCCAATATTTCACAGCAGTGTTGTGATGATCCTATAGCAAAGTGAAACTTTACTAATTTTATTTTAATCCATTTATTTAAATAGATTTTCCTTTATTTTTGATGCATTAACCTGCAAGGTTTATAGTTTATATCAAATAAACTATAACTTAATGTTGTACTAATAAGAATTTTAAAGCCTTGGTAGCAATTTTTTCCTTGAAATTGTTTGAATAATAATAAAATATCACTATTCATTCATCTGTTCGTTCGTTCATTCATTCATTCATTCATTCATTCATTCATTCATTCATTCATTCATTCATTACTACCAGGGATTGAACTCAGGACCTTGGACTTACTGGGAGGGTAAGTTTTGTATTTAGGACAGGGGGTACGGGGGGAATGGGGTGTACAGGATCACAAAGTCTCATTACATAGACTCGTAGTGATCCTCCTGTTTATGCCTCACAAGTGCTGGGATTTCAGGCTTGTGACAACATGCCCAGTCTGCAGTCTCAGTGTGCCCCCAGAGGTGGGGGTGGCATGGCAGGGCTGGGGCTCAAACTCCTGGCCCCTACCTCTGCCTGAGTAGGCACTTTAATCCGATGAGCTATTTGGCCCACCCTGACGGGCAGGTTCTTATGCTGCTAAAATATTACTTTCAGATGTGGAAAAAAATCCTTTCTCTTTTCTGACCTTATCCAGTAGGAGAAAATATATCAGGCTACTGTAACTCTGAAGAAAAAAGAATGATCTCAGAATGATAAATGCAAGTGATCTAATCAATATCTAACATAATAAGAAAAAGATATAAGTATGCTCATTTTTCTAGGTATATTGTCTATGACACTAGAACATACTAGAGTATACTTGAAGAATTTATTTTTATCAGACAGCAGTAATAAATCAGAATCATCTCAGCAAACGGCAACATGAAGGAAACCAAAGCAAAGTCTTCTCCCTGTAGTTTTGTTCCTAATGATGGAGTGACACTCGTGACACTGCACTAGACAGGCAGGACAGTGTATCAGCCTTGCTGCCATTTGGCCATCCCTGAGAAAGGGAATTTCTGCTTTTGTAGAAGACTGAATTTCAGGTATCTGGTAGCTTACAATAAGTGAAGCTAGTTTATTTCCAAGTTGTATTTGAACTTTCTCCCAGTTTTGGCTCATACTGTATTTTAGGTGGAGGAGGTTAGGGACAAGCCCTTAAAGGAAGAAATTTGCAATTACTTGACACATGGCTGTGGTAGGATGGCTACATCCTATCGACCACCATGCTGTTGATACTATGGCTTTAAGACCAGGTGAGTAACTTTGTATTTCTATTCTGGCTCAGTGCGATATTGAGAAAAATGTGATTTGCTTCTTTGTGTTCACACACTAAAATTTTTAGAGGTAACCCAAGCCATGCGCTGTTGAAGTATTAGTCATCATCCTATTCTGATTCTTTCTTGTGTCTAGTATTCATTAGCACATTAGACTGGCTTTAGTTTAGCTCCAATTCATTTCTTCCCTGTGGAAATGTTCAAAAGAAATGTGTTGGCCAGAAGGTGAAAGGCTTCTGTACAAAGCTAAGGGAAATAAATCTACTGAGCACACACCCTTGAGGGTTGCCGTGGCATCATCCTTATATGGCTAGATTAAATATTTTGTAAATGGTGTTTTCGTACTATCAGAGGATTCTACTGTAATGGTGTGCCAGTATTTTCAGCCTATACAATTAATGATTTTCCCTTTCCAAATATCTTCCAGTTTTTCAACATAGCATCCTCATTATTCCAGTTACTCTGCCATTAAAAAATATGTCAGACCTGCCTTCCTTTTTCTTAAGATGACGCCCGGTGTGGTCGTGCCCAGATTCTCCTTAGTGCATCTCCTAGTGCTGTCATTACCAATGCACGGTGCAGCATTTTTCTGATTTTATCCATGCTGCTGTGTTCTTCATTTCTTCTTCTCCCCCTTAGTGTCCTGCTTCCCTTTGCCACTTGTTAGCCTTAGGTGCAACAGCCCATCATAGCATCACACTGCCTGACAATCTAGTGTACACATCCTACCCTGACTTTCTAGGGCCTCTCTACCTAATTTTCTAAACTTTATGTGGAACTGCCCTCTAATTCTGCAAAGCTGATTTGCCCTGCACCTAATCTTCTCTTGCTGTTGTTTATTTACACTGAGAATGACAACCTCCTCCTTTGTTGAATTTGACTAGTTGTACAGGGCTTATCTAAAATATTACCTTGGATAACCTGATTTCTTTAAAAATTAGAAATTTTAATTGGAAATATGAATAATCTGCATTAATGGCTTGCATAGCATTTTAAGCCTTTGATGCTTTGAGCATAGCAGAAATATCATTTAAACAGAGTACAATGTGTGTCTGATGTTGGGTATTGCTCTGGGAGCATCACTGTTAAACTGGTTGCCACACTTTATGACAGAAACCGTTATCTAGAAGTTTAATCAGAGAATCACTGTCAGGGTTTGTGTAACCATGAATTGTATCAGCTGTTTAGTTCATTGTATTGCAGGTTGCTTTCTTTGAAGTAAGAAGAATAACCAGCTGCACCTTAAGATGTTATGCATAGTGCGGTAGACTGTAAAACTAGGGCTAGAAAAATGTAAAAGATGAGTTCCAATTGAAGGACACTGCAGAGAGGGCCAAAGAAAAAAGGCATTTCTGTGAGCAGGCCTTTCACCAGTGCCTGAACGTAGCTTGGGTAGGACTGCGGTCACATTGCCAGGAAATTAAGAATATTTGAAATTCTTTCCCTTCCCCACTAACCACAGGCCTGTGGTTAGTGCCGAGTGCCTCAGTCTCCTGGGCCCAAGCTCTTCTGTGTGGCTCAAACTCGATCACATTTAATTCTCTACCTGATAGTGTCTTCTGTTTCTCAGTTAAGGTATACTTCATAGTGACTAATTTTTAAGTAATTGAGATAAGGGGCACCTATGCATCTCTGTGTTCTGCCTTCCTCAGGACTCGCCTGCCTTCCTCAGAACTCACTTTATGGCTGCTCTTCCGGGCTTTCCACATCACAAGCAATTGTATGGGTGCATGGCTCCATAGAAAAATCCTACACACATGCTGGCACCTGGGCGCTCAAACCTTAGCATGTGTCTTCACCATTCTCTTCATATGGCTCCTAAATCATGGTGTATGAGGCTTTATCTGTGTCCTCAGCCTGCATTACTTTAAAAATTATTGGATTCATGGCCATGGAGACAGCGCAGTGATCTAAGTGCCTACCTAGCCAAGTGCAAGGACCTGGGTTTGATCCCTGGTACCATATGCTGTGTGAATCCAGCCCTGGGCACACAGAGCCAGCCACTGAAACCAGGTGTGGTGGTGCATGCTGGTAATCCCAGCAGTGAGGCTGAAACAGGAGGATCATCATGAGTCTGAGCTACGTAGTGAGACCCTGTACCAGATGCATACAATTAAAAAAATTTAATTGGACATACAGAAATGCATCCATTTTTGGAGGTGAATAATTTCTGAAATGTAGCAAAAAGTAGATGTATTTATAAAAGTTTCTCATGTACACCCGAGGCGATATTGCCCATGGCTGTTCCTGCTTGCTAGACATCAAAGGACCCTTTATAGTAAATAAGTCCTTTTGCTAAAGGATTTTTATAGAAAGAAACAGAATGCATGGAGAAAGTCACCCAAATTTATGTACATAAAAATAGCTTCTCTGAAAAATGATGCAAATGTGAACTATTCCTAGAGCTCTGATTAGAATAAAAATAAAACACTAAATAACTTAGAATAAGCTGAATAACTTTAAATGCATGACCTGTATGAATCCTCATGTAAGGAAAAATTATGAGAAATCATGATTATTTGGGAAGTTGACTCTTCTGATTCTTGACAGCAGTGCAGTAGGAAAGCCTGGCAGGCTAACAGGGAATTGGGCATGCCTGTTCACCTCTGTGGCCCATGGGCAGGGCTGACGAGATCATCTGAAGCTCTTACTGTAGCACTCTTTAATAACATCTGTAACGTTTGTTCTCATTTGCATCCACATGTGTAATATACAGGGCTAGCACTATATACGGAAATGCTCTTGGTAGGAATTTCCCTGTGGATTGTGTGTGTTGATCGGGTCCTGCCTGGGTCTCTGTTGTGGGTCTGCAGACCTCTTCCCTGCGCATGGGCAGCTCTGCTTCAGTCTTTCACTGTGGTCTCAGTAGTTTTTATCCATTTTAGCTTCAGCATAACCTTGACCTTTACTTTTAAGACAATACCAGAATTGTCTTAAATGGGCAGGAGTTGCCACAGAGCCTTGCGTTTTGTGCTGCAGCTCCCTGTTTCAGTGCTCCTGCTTTCCTCTCTGCTCTTCTCCTGTGAGAAAGGGAACTGCCAGAGTTTGGACTCTGGTCATCTCCTCCACTGTCTCCTGGTGTGCTCTTTTTGCCAGTCTCCGCTGCCCACTGCTGGTTTACATTTTCTTCTTTGGCTGTTTTGCCCAAGTGCTGATATGCATATGCCTAGAGGTCTCGCACCTGGGACATGCACAGAGATTTTATAATTCATTTTTAGTCACATTGCCTCTTCCTTCTGTGAGTGCCATTTCTTATGCTACGCCATTTGCTTCTTGAACTACGCTTCACTGTTTCATTCCTTTATTTGAATTTCCTTAAGTTACAAAAGCCACGTTGTTGTTGCTACAGTTGAAGTGGTTTGTACCACTTCATCATTCTGTTGCTGATACTCCACCTTGTGATGTTTAATGTGTACCCCTTACATAAATCTGGTGACTGTCTCTTAAGTTCTTATTTTTACGTGATAAATATTGTTCACTATCTTCTGCATTCTGAAATAGCTGGGTTTTCTCTGCCTCGACTTTGGCTTCCAGAATTCCAGAACTTCACTGAGTTTCAGCTCTCTCTTTCTATCTCTTTGACTATAACTGACTATCCACCTTCACTGGTGCATGCGTGTGTGTGTGTGTGTGTGTGTGTGTCTTTGTGTATCCTGAAGTAGAGAATTTTACTAGGTGGTTGTCCTTGGTTCCTTTAAGCTTTGACTCTTGTTTTCCTCTGCTTTTTGTTTCTGTGCTATGTATGTGTCTTCATCTCTTGCTCTTGTGGTTTCCAGGCAATTATGGAGGCTTGCTAGTGGCCTCTGAAGCTGCTGTGTGAAGCACTCTCGTTTGGCTGCTGGGTCTGTGTCTCGCTCTGCACCACCCTCCCACAGGACTTGTTGGAGCCTCCTCAGTTCTTTCATCCCCAGTGGTTCTCACTCACAGTGACTTTAGCATTTGGCACTTTCTCTCCATCTCTCATGCTGTGGCTTTTTCAGGCTTAACCTCTTCACCTCAAATCTGTCCCTGTAGGGACTTCCTGGGAAGCAGAGCCCCATCCTGTCCCTTCCGTTTTGTCGGTACAGTAGACATGGGGATCTCAGGTTGTGCACCTCGGGATGCATTTATAATGTGCAGCAGTTTGAAAGCTGCAAAGAGCTGTACTTCACCAGGTTCCATTCATTGATATGACCTTGTTATGGACTGGAACAAATTTTAAGGGTATCTATTTATTAAAACTTTTAAGAGCTAAGGGTGTGGAACAGAGATGGTGAGCTCGTCTACCATGAGGCAGACCCTGGACTTGGTCCTGAGGGCTACAGCACCAAAACAGAAACACTTACCCTGAGTCTGTTAGATACTAGCATAAACGGCTGATTTTATTAAAATTGACCACATTTTCAAAAATCCAATTAGTGAGAAGAGAAAGGTTTGACATTACTGCATATCAGGGTGGTGGCTGGCTTCATGGAAGACTGCAGGGTTCTGCGTTTGGTTCATTATGATATATTGTTTTGATTGAAGTATGAGGACAGAATGTGATCTCATGCAGATATAATTGGACAAAGGAAGAATATTTTAATAGCTGTTTCATAATTGTGAGTGTTCTTCTTTAATGACGTGCCAGGAGTGAACAAATAATGGCTCCTCAGGAGACAGCTGCAGCATGCAGGCTGAAGTCAGATCAGTGAGCATCCTGTTCTCTGTTTCGCTGTTCTGTGTTCCGTCTCACACATTGAGGGGCCTGCTTTGTCCAGAAATGCTCCTTTAGCATCATATACTGGACATTCAGAGGATATCAGTTAGTGGAATTTTTCAAGTCTTCCAAAGGTTGACACAATACATTACAGAACATCAAAAAAAAAAAAATCTAATATCATTTCCTGCCTCTTTGGAGAAAATGCTCAAATATTGGTGGCTAATATTTTTTGTAAGATTCTGTGTTTTGTGTTCATGATTGGAAACAAATACTTGGAGTATTATTCCCTCAAATTTACAGGCTATTTTCTTTCACTTTTGGAAAAAACAAAAACCAAAAAACCAGGGGCTAGAGAGAGAGCTCAGAAGACCAAAGCACCTGCTTAGGCAGGCTTAGACAAGCGCAGGGACTGCCTGGTTCAATCCCTGGCTCCATGTGGTACCTGCCCTGCCCCCAGGGAGTTCTGAGCAGGACACAGAGAACAGGCATCATGGTGCACCCCTATAATCCCAGCACTGGGGAAGCTGTAAACAGGAAGATCACTCTGAGTCTGAGCTGCGTAGTGAGATCCGGTAAATAAACAACCAAATAAAAGAAAAGAAAAGAAAAGCTCCTGAGTGGTAATATCTGAGCTATCATAGCTTTTCTGTGGTTCCCATGCAGGGAGTTTATCTTGCCCAGCCAGAAAGTCATCACTCAAGTACGTTTTCCTGAGCAATTGTGCTTCTTTGGGGCCCAGTGCACCTACAGTACGGCTCCCCTCCATTCTGTCACATAAAATACTAAGGACTTGCTTCAGATTTAATGAAATTAGTATTTCTTCCCACTTCTTTAGGGGCACTGCTTAGGAGCATAGTCTTTTAAGTGCCTTGTTTACTTTCTACTGCCAGGGTGTGGTGGTGCAGAACGCCTGCAAGGTATTATGTCTGAAAGTTTCTTCTTGATTCGTGCCAGTGGACCACTGGGTTTTCACACCATTGTTCTTAGGCCATTCAACATATGAAGTAAGCTGTATATATTTTTACAAGTACTTTTTCACTCTGTGGACTGCCTGAAAACTTACCGGACACTTTGGGGGGTCCATAAAGCCCACCTTGAGAACTGTTACTCTTTAGGTTCGGCATTGCTGTGCTGCTCAATCTGTGCCCACTGGTTTCCCTCTTCGCTTCGGCCAGCCTTGTCTTCTTGCAGTTCCGCTCTACACTTTGTGTGTCCTCTCCTGGGGTACTGGTCTCCGCTCCTGGGGGGCAGGGCCTGCTTGTGAGGCTGTTCTGTTGTGTGTCAGAAAGCCTGACCTTAAGGAAGTGCTTATGCACCCTTCTGAAGGGCACAGGGTTTGTAGTCACGAATACTGGAGGTTCTCCCTTTCTCTTCCTGAGTATATGTCAGAATCCATGTTCTGTTTGAAAGGCCAAAAAACTTGAGGTCTGAAGAGGTAGATTGGTCCTCTTTGTAAGGCGCTTTGCACACCGGTGACACAACTCTCACTTAAACCTGTGTCTTCCAGTTTGCCATCCAAGTTTCTCACACATGTTCTTGCTTCTATTCATCTTGGTTTCATACTACCATTACTCATAACAACACAGTCTTCATCTTCACTGTCATGTAGTCTTTTTATATTTTATCATTTTTAAACAACATTTTGGCATTGCTTATAGTTTTTACTACGATTTGAATTCCAGGCTGGGGAAATAGCTCAGCAGTCTAAGCCCCTGCCTGGCAAGCACAAGGACCTGAGTTTGATCCCTGCTATCTCATGTTGTGCCAGCGCTGGAACCATGCTGGCCACTGAAACCAGGCATGGTCATGGTCATGCATGCCTGTAATCCCAGTGCTGCAGTGGCTGAGACAGGAGGATCACTCTGAGTCCAACCAGCACAGTGAGACCCTGTATCAAATAAATAAATAAATGAAAATGTAGATTTCACTGAGGTCCTTCTGAAATAACCGAATGCTACTGCCAGAGGACACCCTCTTCCAGGCTTCCTTTCCGCCTTCATGGGTTCCACCACATAAAAGCACCTCACCGGTTTAGTTAGTGCTGTTCAGTCTGGGCATGACCTGCCAACTGGTGTTTGGCACATAATGTAAAAGGTCACTCTGAGCTAGAGTTCTTAGGGAACAGGACATTAATTTCCTTTTCATCCTGCATGTACTCAAGCAGATCTGCAGCAGTGTACCTGGAGGAGAAGTGTGTTGGAGCTGTGTTGCGGGGAGGGTAGGTAGGCAGAAGGGGAAGCCAGTTCAGCTCCCCCATATTGACTTATCGACATCAAAGAGGAAATGACAATTAATTCCGCATACAGAGTCACAAGTTCTGGGAAATGGTCTTGGCTGTGAGTACAGATTTGAGAGCTTTAACTTATGATATTGGGTGAGGTCACAGAGAAAGGATTGGAAAAGCTGACAAAAGACAACTAGGCACAGCATCCAGGACTCAATATTTGATTGTGGTCTTGTCCTTGGATCTCAGGGAGGTGACGAAAACCTTTTATTGATCAGAAATACTATCAGGCACTGTGCCTAGGTCAGAGGTAGAGCGCTGTGTGCTGGCCTTCTAGAGTGATGACATTGTTTACCTTGACAAGACTTGTTTCTGTAATTGATACTTTTGGAGTCCAAGGTTATTGCAAACAGAAGAAATGAGAGCGGCAAATATTAAAATTTATTTGAAGAATCTTGATGGAAAAAATGCGGACAAAGTTGAGCCTAGAGTGTTGGCAGGTCACTGGAAGGTTTCTGACAGATGGAAGTTTGCAAAGCATGTTGCTAAGCCAGCGAAGAGGCCCTAGCAGTGCAAAGCATTGTCATGCAAGACAGCACAACCTTGGAGTGATTCCGCCATGGCTGCACCTCTTGGGCAGGTGGAAGGTGCAACATGAGCAGCATTTTACCTCTTTATAGAGGTTATATGTGAGGTCCGCAATGGCAGAGCGAAAATCAGATGAGTGGTGATTTTTCTCAAAGCCATGGTAGGTTGGAAAATATAATGAGCATTTTATACAACAGCATCTGAGCACCTTCTAACCTTGGCCTTTGCCTCAGACACAGAGACAGAGCAAAATATGCTACTTACAGAGCTAAATAGTCAAAGTATTCTGATAAATAGACCATCAAGAATGTCCCTGAAGGCTCAATTTTATAAGCAGACAGCATGTGCAAAGCCGGTGCAGTTTGTCACTGTGGCTTCGTGTTCTCTGTGAGCTCTGGTACTGGAGTGAGTAGCATTTCAGATTTTCCTTCCTCACCCTTGTCAGCCTTTGGTAGTTGATTTCTAAGTGATATTATTATAAATTATCTTATACTGGTGTGTGAATTTCAGGAGAGAAAACTTACTTGAAAAGGTGTATTAATCATTGTAAGATTTCCTTTGAGCAGCTGCTCCGTTTCTTATAAAGACCCGTCAGGGAATGAAATAGAATTCCTTGGATGTGAACTGTGGTCTCTTACATGATAATGTTAGCATCTCGTATCAGAAATCAAAGTAGATTTCAACTTATCTTACAAATTTTGTGGTATGCCACCTGATAATTTGATAATGACCAAATCCAGGTTGTTAATGTTTCTGTTTCCTAATACAGTTTTTAAAAATTTGATGAGCACATTAACATGATGTGTGAGGATCAGACAGGGTACTACTGTTTCCATCTTTTTTTCACCATGTTTGAAGTCTCAAGACCTTTCCTTATAGTTATCCTGAGAGATATAATAGCTTGTCATGTGCCATGGTCCCTGGCCTGCCTCTGGCACCTAGAGGACCAGAATTCACTACTTACACATCTCATTGTGTTTGGTACCTGTCTTTTTTTTTTTTTTTTTTTTTTTTGGTAGAACCAGGGATTACACTCAGGCCCTTGTGCTTGCCAGGGAAATGCTTATTCCACTGAGCCATCTACTTGGCCCCTAAAATGCTGCCTTTTTTTTTTTTTTTCAGTACCAGGGATTGAACTAGGACCCTGCACTTGCTATTCAAATGCTTATTCTACTGAGCTAATCTCCCGGCTATTGTGGATAGACTTTGATGTACAGGTTTTCTGAACTCTCTGAAAAAATTGTGATGGACCTCTTAATTAGGATAAAGAACTTAGAGTTGCAAAAAAGTTCTGCACATAGTAATTGATAATATGCATGACCTAAATGTGAGCTCTTGGGACATATGCGGCACCCGCTCTGCAGGGTCTCACTGGCTTCCCTTAGAAGTCACAGCCATCTGTGTAAACGTGTTTTGCACTCATTGGAGAATTTTTTTTTTTTTTTTTTTTTTTTTTTTTTTTTTTTTTGGCAGAACTGAGGATTGAACTCAGGTTCTTGTGCTTGCCAGGCAAGTGCTTATTCTACTGAGCCATCTCTCTTAATCCCTCACTGGAGAATATTTAGGTGAAATGGGACTGGTGCCATTCCTACAGAGCAAGTCAGAGCTCGTGAGATCGGCTTGGAGCCTGCTGCCTGCGGCCTGCTCTCTTCCTGCTGTTGTACCTGGTTGTTGCATAGTCTCAGGGCCATGAGCCTGGTGCTCTGCCCTGGGCAGCCAGAGTGGGAAGCTATGTAAGGCTTTCTTTATTTTTTTGTGGTACCAATATGTAAGTCTTTCTTTCTTTTTTTTTTTTTTTTGGCGGTACTAGGGATTGAACTCATGACCTTGCGCTTGCTAGGCAAGTACTTATTCTACTGAGCTATCTGCCCAAGCCTTATGTAAGGCTTTCTGTTCCACACAGCCTCAAGTACTTTGTATAGCAACACAAAATAGAATAATACAGTTACTTAATTTGAAGTGAATACTAACACTTTTATATTAATCACATAGTATATGTACTTATATGGAGTTCATACATACAATGTAATTATACTTACATTTAATATGTAAGCAGTATTTATATTTTCTATAAGAAATTATCACCCAATGCAGTTAAGGGCATATTGTGCTGGACCGTTTAAGTGCAGCTGCTTCTCAGTTGTAGCTGAGGTCCCACAGCCAAGAAGGAACCAATAGATGCAAGAACCCTAAGTGACCATTAGCCATCAGACTGCTTCCCCAAGGCATTCCACAGAGGTGGCTGGAATTGGCTTTGTGACCTTTGCTGCCACACCGGCCTCAGTGGAGTCGTTACCTGGGTGGAAGCTTGAGAGTCCTGTAGACTTCTCTACGCCAGCAAGGTGGGAGGATGGTGCTCCTCCCTCCCTCAAACCTGAGCAGAGGGACACCTAGGCAGAGTCGCTGTCCCTATACTGGGAGAGGCATGTGGCAGTTTGGTGTCTGATTGCCTTCAGGGAGTCGTGGCAGGCAGTCTGTGGCCTAGAAGCAGTGGATCCCGGGAAAAGGGCATCGTGCTGTGCCAGGGGGACATTCTCAAGAATTGTGTGTCTTGGTTGAGGGCTGCAGAAGAGAAAACTAGGTTCTCACAAAGGAGCAAACACCGGAAAGGACATCAGTTTAGAGTGTAAAAGGAAGGCACCTTGTCTGGAAGGGTCTGGCAGTGATGGCGAACCTTTTAGAGTGCTCAGTGGCATGCATGAAGCTCGCCCCTCCTGGCCCAGAGGGAGCTGGTGGCTCTGTGAGGAGCGGGCTGTGGTGGGCTTACTCTGAGGCCAGAAGCATGAGTTGACAGCCATGATCTTTCCCTGGTGATTGAACTTGGACATTTTCAAAGAGAAAATTAGAGAATGCTCTGAAGGTTCTGTAAATTCATAGGCCAGGGAGCAGAGCAAAACCCAGCTGCTTCCTGGAGCCCAGCAGCCTCCAAGACTTGGTGTGAAAAGAAGGAATTCCATTTGTGAATTAAACTCAGAGTTTGACCCTTGCAAGGCTGGATATTCTGCTGAAGGGTGGAGGAGCAGCTCATTGTGGAAATGAGGGTGTCCTAAGGGACACTCCTTTGCCTGTAGGCGATGGGCAGTGGGCATTTGCTGGAGATCTCATCCAGGCACACCAACAGGTGCTTGCTCCTGCAGAGTGTGGGAAGGGGAAGCCCATGACCACACCTGCGAGTCCAGCTCCCTCCAACCGCAGTGGCATCTGTTTCTGAGCTGTGGCTCCTGTGGACCAAGAAGGGCTTGTTTTATTCCTATTGTGAGGCGGCACAGCCCACCCGAGGAACTTTCCTGTTGGCTGTCTCTGAACCATGCTGCCAGGTTTGTTGGAGCCTCCATGTCCTTGTTCAGACCATGGCCTGTGGCTTCGTCAGGGCAGTTAATTCTTCTGAAGGGATGCTTTGCTCATCTCTCCAGAACAAATAATTTTGTACCAAGAACTTATATAAAAGAAGCTGTAGAAAGTGGTGAAAGAGAAAGAAATGAGGTACCAGAGGTGGCTTAAGTGGTTTAGTTGGTTCTTTAGGACGTGACAGAGCAGGAGTCTGCTTTCCTTTCTGTGCTTCCCCTGAGGGATTTCCTACAAGGGCTGCAGAGTGAAGCTCTTACTTCACTCCTCAACTTATCTCCAGCTCTTGCTGAATGCCTTCTCTTACAGTTTTGGTTTGTGACTTTCCTTCAAAAGTTAGTTGTGTCCATTTCTAGAGAGGTGTAGAGTCACAGTAGGATTTGGGAAATAAGACATACGAAGCCATGCAATGTACTTAGGTGTTTATGTAAGAAATTAGGATATTCTGCATATCTGCTCAGTGAAGCCATGTACAGATGACTTTCAGCTAGTTGGGACCCAGTGGCTTTTCTGACCCTTGGATTGTACTGACACAGAATAGGCCACTGTGAATTATTTGCCACACAAAAGCTAGGCATTCTACACTCTTAGTTGTGGAAACAGGTTTTTGTGGAGAAGTGATACTCTGGGATTGCTTCCTCCTTTACAAAGAGCTGAGGAAGAGTTTGTGTCTACAGCCACCTTGGCCATCAGCAGTAAATTAGGATCCAAATTTGCTTAATCTCTGTTCAGATTTAGGGTGCTTAATCCCCACATCAAAGGAGCTAAATTTTTGTCCTACTAGATGAAAAGGAAATCTTGCCTTTGCTGAATGGTTTAGAAAGCTGCAAAAAAATGTGTTTTGAAAAGGGCCAGCAAGATAGGTCAGTGCACTAAGCTCCTGCTAAGGAAAGCACAGGTACCAGCATTTGATCCCTGGCATCACATGCCATGCCAGCCCAGCCCCTGGGTGCACTGAGCTGGTGACCCAGACATGGTGGTGCACACCTGTAATCCCAGCACTGGAGGACTGAAAACAGGAGGATCACTATGAGTCAGAGCTGCATAGTGAGACCCTGTACTAAATACATAAAAGAAAGACATGCTGATAATTTAAAATTAGTATAAACCCATACAGAAAAGATATATAATGACAGCGTTTGGTGCAAAGAAAGATAATAGGGGGCCGGGAGATGGCTTAGTGGAATAAGCACTTCCCTGGCAAGCGCAAGGGCCTGAGTTCAATCCCTGGTTCTGAAAAAAAAAAAAAAAGAAAGATAATAAAAATAAACACTTATATTCTCATTACACAGCCTAAGTCAAAACATTACTCTTGAAATTTTAACTATGAATCATGGAGTATGAGTGTATATAAGCTTGTAAATGACAAGTTGATGCCTATTGCTTATGGATTTATTTTTAAAGAGAATACAAGGTAGTAATAAAAAATTAGAAATCGTACAGAATTTCTCTAAACAATATAATATGAATTTAACAGTATGTGCTGTATTGTACAGTGTTGTTTTCAACTTAGTTGCTCAAATTATCAGATCATGCATGCAAAATTGAATAAAGAAAGGAAAAAAGGGAAAAAGTTACAAGAAATTAAGAAAGATGAAGAAAATGGAAAAATATAATTTTAAAAAATTAGGCATTAGCTGCTCTTTTCCATAGACCAGCAGAAATCCGTAGCACAATTACCCAAGCCATCCTGCAAACATACATAGGTTCCTAGGACCTCTTTTCCTAGCTCCCTCTCTTGGCCTTCTCCTTATCTCAGTAATCCCTTTCTCTTGGACATGTTCATTCCCTTTTCCCAGTATCTATTGTACCCCTCAGATTTCATTTTCTTAGGTTCTTACACATGGGAGACAATGCAATGTTTACACATGTGGGTCTGATTTATTTAATTTGAGAGTGTCTGTAGTTGTATCCAGTTACTTATAAAAGCCTCAAATTTATCTTTATTTTATAGCAGAATAATACTCTATTGTGTAAAAATACCACATCTTCTTTACCTATTCAGCTATGATGTATTGCGCTGCTCTAAATGATGGTGCACATAAATCCCTATGTTGTGATGTTTTCAGTTCTCCTGGAAAGGTACTCAGGAGGGGAATAGCTTGGGCGGATGGGACCTTCACTGGTAGCTTTAGGAGGCGTCTCCACACTGATTTCCTCAGGGGTTGTCCCAGTCCACACTCCCACCAACAGTGGAGAAGGTTCCTTTTCCTCCACAGCCCCTCAGCATTCACTATTATCTGACTCCTTGGTGATAGCCATTCTTTATGGGGTGAGATGGGACCTCCGTGTTGCTTTAATTCTCATCTCTCAGATGACTGATGATGTTGAGCATTTAGTATGTATTTATTTGCCATTTGTGTTTCTTCATCTGAGAAGTAAGCATATGCATTCATCTCAGGTGCTCTTATTTGGATTGGGTCTGCGAATTTGAGGGACCTGAGTTTTTAAAAAATCATTTTTAATGCTCTAGTCCCACAGAGTAAAAAGACACTCTAGAAGCTGGGAAAAAAATGTAGCCAGTTGCCCCTCTATTGCTTTTTGCATCAGTAGATTTTCAAGAGCAGGGTGATGCCAAAATGTCTGATTTGATTTTTTCATTTTCTTTATAATTGAAGTGTATTTAGTCAGGTACAGCATGCAGTTCTAAATGGCATAAGGCAGCAGCTAGACAGAGGTCATGAGCTACTGCTCAGTGATACAGACAGGTCTTAGTGCTTGGGGAATATCCCACATGCCATATCCCAGGACCTCTTGCAAAAGGGCAGTTACCTCTCTTCCTTTATATTACTTGCCTATTCTTGACCTGTATAGGGAGTGATACCAAAGGCACACTTTTTCTGATCTTCATTATTACATATTTGTGATTTTATAGCATTTATGTTCCCTACGGAAATTTTGTGCATCTGTATTACACAGTTCAAATATTTTGTCTTCCATTCTCTTATCTTCTTCCTCCATCTCTTGGTCTGCTGCTCGTTTGTGAACTGTCTATCTCTCCTGACTATTTACCATTTATTTCACTGTTTATTTATAGTTTGTGTTTCTCATATGACAAAAACCATGTGAGGTTAAAATGTGTGAACTTGATTTATTTTACTTAACATTGTGATTTCAAGATGCACCCATTTTCCTGCAGATGACTTAACTGCATCATCTTTATGGCAGAACGCTGCTCTATTGTGTATGAACACACATTTTCTTTCTCCTTTTGTCACATGAGGGCTGCTCTCAAGGTTTAGCAACTGAATTCTGCTACTGTCCATGTGGTGTGTGTGTATCACTGTATGATCGCTTTAATTTCTTTGGGAAGATGCCTAGTGGGCAAACAACTGGGCAAAACTTAGTTCTGTTTTTCTGAGGACTCTCCGTCCACATATTAGTTGTGCCACTTACAGTCCCATCAGCCCTCTAGAAGGGCTCCTTTCTCCCCACAGCCAGACTACTCAGCTACTCAGCATCGGCTCTGTGAGCCTTTGACCCTGTTGTTGATGGAGAGGTGAAGTCTGCACTTCTGAGGCTGGGTAGTGTTGAGAATGGCTTACTGTGTTTTCCCAATTCACTGTCACATGGAAAGCTGCAGGTCTAGGGGAGAGCGACCATGCAAAGACTGTTGCTGGAGGAGGAATGCTGGTTGGTCAACAGGAAGGCCTTGGTCAAGGTAAGCTGCTAACCATGGGGTCAGAATGCCCAGTGGGGATGAACAGTTGGGCCACCGACTCATGAGTTACAGGACAGTTGGAGATCCATGACTAGTCTTGGATTTGGTGAAAGAGGCATTAGAGGGTCTTGTCCGGTTCCTTTAGGGATGTTTTGCTCTTTGTTAGTAGAGTTCTGCATGTGATGTGAAAGAATGGGCTTGTTCTTAGCCTTTGGGGGTGTCCCAGGGGCTCAGGTGATGTTCAGCTGTCACATCAGGACTGCCGGTGAAGGGTCGGTGTCCTCAGATTGGACCCTGATGATTGGAGGTGTCATCAGCACTCAGGTATGCACTTGGGAGGGTGTCAGCATTCTATCTGCTGGGCACAATCTCCAAAGTAAAATTTCTGTAGCACGAGGTACATCACTTCCAAAGGTGTGAATGTCTTTCCCATTCTGCTGCCCTCAGTTGTGAACTAAAGCTTTTGTTTCTACACAAAATCACCCAAACTTGATAGTTTTGCAGTCACTTTAATTTCTACCATCTTGTGTGAATGTCAAGAGATCATATTATGGTTTTAATTTTAACTTCCTGGACGATTAATGTCACAGATATCTTGCTGTATGTATATTGGACTTTAGCTGCTGTCCCTTTTTGCAAAGTGATTTTCTAAGCATTTGTACACAATGAAAATTGTGTGTATTTTAAAAAATATTATTGAGAAACAAATAGCAATGAGACAGTTTCAAAACTGATTAGTAGGACAGTTTCAATAATTAATACATTGCATATTGTCTTAGTGGTTATCCATTGTACAAGATGCAAACATGATATCCTGTCCACAAACACAAGTACAAATCTTTCTATTCATTGAATTAAGAGGAAGTAGCTGTATATCTATCCTATCTATGTTGTTTATACAGATACAAAATGGTCTGTCTTTTGTGTCCCCTTTCTTGTTCAGCTTTATCAGAGAAGGGTATTCCATTGTCTTTTAAATATTTTAGGTGCATGGATTCAACAAAATATTTCAATATAGTCCACAAATCCATAATACTAGTGGCTTATCGATAGGACTGCGATGTCAAAAGTTGTTCATTTGAGCCTTTATAGCTTTGCATATTAATATGGCTTTACCTTTTATTCCTTGTTTTTATATTTTTCTGCTGGATGGTTAAGACCAAGATAAAGCAAGACCTACATAACAAGAAATGTAGCTTTTGTATATGACAAGGTCAGTCAAATCCCCTCAGGATTTATCCTGAAACACTGTGCTGCACTTTGTAGATCCAATGTCGTGTCAGCCATGTGGATGAGTCATAGCCATTGGTTGACCAATTTGCTCTCCGTGAAAGCTGAGAGAATGTTTTCTAGCTTTGTGTGTATTTATTGACAGGGGTTCTTTATATGGCATGTGCTAGATGTGATCTTTTTTTCCAGTATGTTCAGAGCCATGCATTGCTCATGAAGAGGACCTGTTTTAGTTTAATTTTGTCATTGTGTGAAAATCATAGTGTTTATAACATAGTGCCTTCCACATACCCAGGCTGTGCTCCTCTGCTCCTAGATTCCAAGGACATACTGGACATTTGTAATCATTTGTGTATCTAAACCTACCCCAAGTGGGAGTGGTGCCTTAAGTGCCAGGCAACAGTGTTGGCAGCACAGAGAGCTGCTGGGCTTTCCCGTAGCTGGAAGGACTGCAGCTGTGGGGACTTGGAGGGTGTGCGTGGAGGGGTGGAGGCCCTACCACCTGCCAACAACCTGGCTTCAGGGGCAGCAGACTCCCCAGCTGCGCTGCACTGTGGAGAATGGTGCTTCTTCTTCAGTGACAGTGAGCTTTGGTTCATGGTGACCTTTTTACTTTCTAGGCTTTTATTTTCTTTAACTCTGACTCTTCTGTGATGACACCTCACTTACTAGCATGGCACAGCTTTAGAAGCACAGCTTCTTTATTCTGGAAGTCTGTTCTTCCTAGTTTGAATTTTTTTTTAATAAATTAATCTCTGTTCTTTGATCCATATTTTTACCTACCTCACAGTGCTTGGATGGGCATGGCCCTGCATATTTATGGGTGGATGGGCATGGCCCTGCATATTTATGGGTGCCAGCTGCAGGGATTCAGTAACCATAATTCAAAATGCAGGGGAAAGTGTTCATACTGAGCATGCACAATTTTTCATTAGTCATAAAATGGTGCAATGTAGCTTATTATATAAGGTATTAAAACTAATATGGAAAAATAAAAATTATATGGAGATTAAAGATACAGGGAATTAATGAGGGAAGCAGCGCTCTCTGATGGCCTTTCTCCCTGACCGTTCCTCCCCCTTATCTCTGTCTTCCATCAAAGACAGCCCTGTGGAGCTGGATCCCATGGCCTCCTGTTAATTTTTATGCTTTAAAAAAATCTAGAGCTGAAATAATTAAGCTTATTTTCTATTTCATGGGAGAAGGGGTGGATAAATTAGGCCCACTGTTAATGTTCTGATTTCAGATATTGAAATTCTTGCGAATCCGTATTCAGTGATGCTTCATCTTGGTGGAGCTTACTGTTTATTTCTTCATGTGCCAATTGCTCCTGAAAAGAAAGCCAAAGCTTTAAATATTGCTGCCAAGGAATAGCTGTGCAAATGGCTCAGCTATTAAGCCAGTTTTTCAGTTATAATAATATGAGCTCATTTCTGACTTGATTTTTTTCCTTACTAAATTGAGCAGTAACTCAAAAAGCCACCACATTGCAGGTGTACATGCAGTAGGGTTGGCTTGAAGGAAGAGCTGTCTGCTAGGGACTCTTTGCTAAAAGTTTTAGTTGTGGTAAGAACTAAATGAGACCCTCCCCGTTAATGTGTGTGCTCCAGTACTGTTCACTGCCACAAGCTACGACAGAGAACTAGCCTCTCCACATGTATGAATCTTTGTTCCACCTCTGCGCCCATTCCTCCTTCCCCTCCCCACCAGGACTGTAGCCTGCTTTTGCCAGACTGAGGTCTGCGCTGCCATGTGGAGCTGGGATCACACTGTGTCTGTCTTTCTGGGATTGGCTGAGCTCACTGAGCGTGGTGTCCTTGAGGCCCACGTGCCTCATGGCGAGATTCTCTTTGTCTTCAAGCTAAAGTATGTTCTGCTGTGTGTGTGCGCCCTGTTTTCTTGACTCACTCCGCAGGCAGTGAACTCACGTTGTGTTTCCCTTTCTTCCCTTTCTTCGCGTTGCGAGTAGAGCTGCGGCGCATCTGATACTATTGGTGCATTTGTCTTGAATACTTTCCTGGTCATCAGTAGGTGCGAGGTGACACTTAGTGTGGTTTGTGTGCTTTGATTTGGATTCCTGATCATGACATCAGGGTCCTTTACAGATGTGCTGAGCATCTGCATGTCTTTCAAGGAGAGTCTTCAGTCTGTTTTTGAAAACAGGTTATCTGGTTTTAACTTTTCATTGTAAATCTTGTATATGTTTTTGAAGTTAACATCTTCTGGCATACAGATCTGCAGGTGTTTCCAAGAGCTTGCCAGCCACCTGTGCACTGCACTGATTGCTAGCTGTGCTGTGCAGAGACTGTTGAGCTTGACACAGTCCCACGCTCCTGTGTTAACATTAGTTACCTGTGCTCTAAATGTTCTCCCTCATGGAACCATTGCCAGGTCAAAAGCTACGTGGCCTTTCTGCCATGCTTGCTTTCACAGCTCTCACAGGTTCCCATCTTATGTTTGAGCCTTGGTCTGCACATTGAGTTGATCTTAGTGGGTGGCAGGAGACACTGTTTCTCTCCGCTTTGGTATACAGTCTTGGCAGCCGTGTTTAGTAAAGAGACTGAAGAAGGTCAGCTGACACCGAGGTGCCCATGGGCCTTCTCGGCTGTGCTGTGCATCTACAAGTTTTTCTGAGAGAACAGTGCTGTTTTAACTATTGTCACTTTGTATACTTTAAAATCAGAAAACATAATGTTGCCAGTATTGTTGTTTCTTAAAATTACATTGACTGTCTTTATGCTTCCATATGAATTCTAGAATTTGTAAAATTTCAGTATTTTATTTGAATCTTTCAGGAATTGTACTAAATCCATAGATGCCCCTGAGGAGTATAGATGTTTAAATGATATTAAGTCTTCCAACCCATAGATCTGGCATATTTTTCTATTTGTTTATTTCTTTGATTTTTTTCATCAATTTTTAAAATAATTTTTACTATAACACTTTTATTAAAGAAACATGATATGTTTCATGATAATCAACCATGCTGTAACACGATCATAAGCCATATGGATTGCAAACATTTACAAGTAAAATAAGAGGCATTCTTTTTAAAACAATGGATGTGTAGCAAATTCTCTTTGTTATCCTAAAGCCATAATGAGATATTTTAAACTGTGTTTCTTCCTCCTCCTCCTCCTCCTCTTCTTCCTTCCTTCTTCCTTCTTCTTTCTTCTTTCTTCTTTCTTCTTTCTTCTTTCTTCTTCATAGTAGTAGTAGCAGTAGTATTTTTAATACGGGGTTTCCCTATGCAGCTCAGACTCATATGATCCTCCTGTTTGAGCCTCTCCTGTGCAGGGATAACAGGTGTGCACCACCATGCCTGGTTTTGGGGCTGGCACAGTGTGCCTGGGCTTCCCTGACCAGCTAAACTGGGTTCATTCTTATACCTTAAAATGAACTTTTAGTGCCTTAAGCTTACTTGTAAATATTTGATGCTTTTTTTTCAGAACTGGGGATTGAACTCAGGCCCTTGCATTTGCCAGGCAAGTGCTTATTCTACTGAGCCATCTCTCGGGCCCCCTATTTTATTCTTTTTAATGCTGTTGCAAACTTACATACTTGCAAATGGAAGTTTTCCCAATTTACATTTCAGAATTTCAGTGCTCACTGATAATGGGCAGAAAAGGAATAAATTTTTTTATTGGTTTTGTATCCAACAACTCTAATGAATACATTAATTCTAATTCTGTGTGTGTGTGCGTGTGTGCATGTGTGTGTGTGTGTGTGTGTGTGTGATGCACACATGCATATGTGTGCAGGCACATGCTTTAGTTTTTATTGGATTATAATGATATCATATGATCTGCAGACAGACACATTTACTTCTTTTTCAATTTAGGAGCTTTCTTTTTTCATTGTCTAACTACACTGCCTAGAACTACTAGTGTTATGCTAAATAGAAATGCTGAGAGTGGGCCCCCTGCTTTGTTCTTGCATTTAGTAGAGAAGCTGTTTCATCACTGAGTATGTTAGGTGTGGGCTTTTCATTTATGGCTTTGATATATTGAGTTAAGATTCTATCGCTAGTTTGTTGAAGATTTTTACCACAGAAGAATGTTAAAGTTGGTCAGATGCTTTCTGTGGCTTATTGATGAGCCTTTGTCCATCTACCTATTTATGGATATGCTAGCATTAGCTGAGTTTCATGTGTTCAACCATCAACCCAAAGATAAACACCACCTGGTCATGGGTATTGATCTTTCTTCCTATTTTTGTGCTGGGAATCCAATTCAGGGTGTTGAACTGCCAGTCAGACGCTTATGCCATTGAGATGTCTCCCCAGCTCGTGCGACCTTTCCAATGTACTGCCCAGTGGGATTTCCTAGCATTTTGTGAAAGATTTTCTGCTATGTTCACCAGGAATATTGGCCTCTAGTTTTTTCTCCTTGTGGCGTCTTTGGCTGGTTTTACGATCAGGGTCATGCTGTCCTCATAAAGGCTTTGGAAGTGTTCCCTCCTCTTCAGTGTTTTGGAAGATCTTGAGAAGGTTTGGTTTTAATTCATTTTTAAATGTTTCATAGCATTTGCCAGCAAAAACTATCTCTTTGTGGAATGTTCTTTTTGGGAGGCTTGGATTCCTTTCTCAGGCTGCTCGCTAGCTGCAAATGTGTTGAGATATTTGTTTCTTCGCAATTTCAATCTTGCTTTGTTGTGTGTGCCCAGGGCGAGGCTCATGCATTTGAGGTTATCTGGTTGTTGATGTATGGTGAGTCAGGGCCGTCCCTTCCGTGCCCTGTGTCATCAGCTGTCGTGTCCCTTCCTTCACTTCTGATTTGATTTTTAAAATATTCACTTTTTTTCTTTTGTATTCTATTCAGTGATTGTTGATTCTGTTTATATTTTTTAAAATTGTTTTGTTAATATTTGCAATTTTTTTCTGTATTGCTTTTCTTCTGCTGACATTACCAACTTTGTTTTTAATTCCTTTTCTGCCAACTCTGTTTTTAATTCCTTTTCTAGTTTTTTCAGGCATAAAATGTAGTTGTATGTTTCAGATCCTTATTTATTTAATGTAGGCATTCACCACTTCAAAGCATTTTTTTCTATTTGTTTATTTATCTGTTTGCAGAACCAGGGATTGAACTCAGGCCCCTGTGCTTGCCAGGGAATCGCTTATTGCACTGAGCCATCTCCCTGGCCCCTTCTTTTTTTTTCCCCCAAAGCATTTTTATTGCTGTTTTTAGCACTGTAGGCCTTTACTATGTTATGTTTTCTGTTTACTTCAAGATATTTTCTAATTTTCATCTAAGATTTCTTTTGCTATTTGCCTCAAAAATATGTTACTCGCTTTTCATGTATTTATGAATTTTCCTTTAGCTACTGATGTCAAGTTTTACTCCTTTGTCACTGGAAAAGACACAGGTGTGATGCAGCTTTGCTAAGACTCCCCACCCCCCTGCACCCTGGTCAGCTCCTGCTTCTCTCACTTCTGCTCTTCTTCTTTCCTTCTCCTGTTGAGTCTGGCCTGCTCGGGCTGTAGAGCACCCCACCAAGCCTGAGAAAAATGCCTGTTCTGCTCTATTCAGTAAGCTGCGTTCTGTCTGTTGCACGGTTGGCCTGCGGTGTGGCTCAGGCCCACTGCTCCTTTGTTGGGCTTTTAGCGTTCATTTTCCCATTCCTGCAGGTATAGTGTTCAATTCTCCTACCGTCATCATACTGCTAGCACTTCCTTTAGCTCTGTCAGAGGTTCTATGCGTATTTACACGCTTCTGAGTTGAATGTGTACATACTTGTTATCATTACACTTTCTGGTGGAACGACTCTTTTGTCATCATGTAGTGTCTTTGTCTCCTGTGGCAGTTTCTGACTTAAAGTCTCTTTGTCTGATATAACATAAATCCTTCTGCTCTGTTCTGCATATGATTTGCATGGAGGAATCTTTTTCTTTCACTTTTAGGCTACCTATATCCTTAGGACTAGTATCAGTCTTTTACACACCGCACATATTTTGAGTTTCTTAAATTGTGTGTCATTCAGCCACTCTTTATCTTTGATTAAGAGATGCAATCCCAGTTGAAAATGTGCATCAATGTAAGGGTATTGTCAACAGGCCAAGTGGTACCATTGTTAATTTTTTAAAGTTGTGTTGTCTTGATTTTCTTGTCCCTTTTATCTTTACTTGCAGTCTTCTTATGTGTGTGTGTGTATGTGTGTGTGTGTGTGTGTGTGTGTGCTTTGTTTGTGATTTTTATGTGCTTTGATTCCTTTCTCTGATGTGTTTTTTTTTCATTTTCTTTTTAATTATTATTATTATTTTCATTGAAGAACTAATAGCAATGAGACAGTTTCAAGACAAATTAACAGGACACACTGATAAATTAATACATTGCAAACTTTTCGTAATGTTTTGGTGTTGTACAAGGTGCATACATGATATTATTATACTTACAGATATTATTATAGCAGATGTCTCTAATCAGTGAGTGAAGAGAGTGCAGCTATATACTTATCTTATGAGTTTTGTAGATATTTTCTGTCATTATCACCAAGCTGAGAAAAATATTGCATAACCATCACAGCCTGTCTTAAACTGCTGTTTTAAAAGTAATCATGTAAGATTTATCAATTTACTTTCTGCCCCTCACTTTGTGGTTGATATCTGTTATCAACATTTATTTTCATTTGCTTTGATACTTTTCTCTTAAGAACTGTGTTAACATGGCTTGCCATGGCTGCCATGGTAGCACAAGATTGCACGCTGTGTGTACCATGCATGTGGCACCCAAGGTCTTTGTCTGAGTTTCAGACAAAGCCCTGGTGAGACTTCTCAGCCACCATGAGTGTGTGAGCAATTTCCCTGCCAGATCCCTTTGTTCGTAGATATAGACACAGCTGCTCTGCTCGGTTAGGGGTAGGGGTGTAGACACAGACAATGTAGAGCCGCAATACAGCGTACATGCAACTGATTGTGTCTCTGTACAGAACCCTGGCTAGTATAGTATGAATTGCTCAGTGTGTGTTTTCTTGAGGTCATCTTTTACGTGATTATGATTTTTTGGAATTCCTGCCTCAGTGCGACCAATTCCTTCTCCAATTATTTTAGCCAGAATTTTTTAGCATAAGCTTTCCAGTTGTTTGTTCTTCTGAGAGTCCCACAATGCATGCAGATAAGAAAAACAGCATAACATACTAGTAATGCACTATCTGCTGTCTACTCTTCATTGAGTACTCCTCTTCTGAAGTTAAATGTGTGTGTGTGTGTGTGTGTGTGTGTATATGTGTGTGTCCTTAATACCAACTTTCTACTTGTCAGTGATACACAATACTTGTGGCTCGGTGTACAGAGATGTCAGTCCCTAGCTGGCTGGCTGCAGGGGAAGGTGGTGTGCCAAAGGAGAAACAGTCTATGACAGGGTGGCAGGAAACAGAGATGAAGGGCGGCAAAGAGAATAACTGGTTGCAGGCCACAGCCCCAGGGCCCCCTCTTCTGACAAGACCTCATCTCCTAAGCAGCAAGTCTACTGTAAGCCTCTGTAATCCAATCACCTCCCAATTTCCCACATATGAGCACGTGAGGCTTTGGAGGCAATTTATGCATAAATTATAGCACCAGTGAATCAGTTCTCCAGCACATACCAAGCAACTATCATCCGATAGTTTAATTCTGATGCTCTTTTTGGAGTGTCACTTGCTACTTCTTGAGTGCTGGTCTTCCTCCCCCAGTTTCAGACGATTCTTGCTGGTCTTAGGTTATGCCCTGTCATTAGACTGATGATGTTAATTTATGCTTTCTATCATTTGCTTCTTGGGTTTGATGGATTTCCAATGTGGGTATGAGAGCTCAGGGAAGCACTGTGATCGCGGTTACCTGGTCGGTATGTATGTCTATTACAGGACATATAGTATGAGCCACAGGAGAGTGACGCCTAGGTGGACACAGGGGAAGGACCAGGGAGCGCCATGCCCTCTCTGGAGCACACCCTCCAGGGACCAGCACTGTCCTACAGCTAGAGCTTGCATTTTTCACTGTGTCAGCATGATTGATTAAATCACTGCTCCCTGCTGTCAGCAAGCCTCAGCTTCCCCCAGCTCCAGCATTTGAGGGCAGGCAGCAGCTATAAGCCACAGCCTCAAAATATTCTACGAAGCCCCCAGGCTTCCTTTGCTGTTTCATTCATTTTCATCTTTAGGCCCCTGGTTGAACAGAATAATTTCAAGAAAGCAGGGTTGGTTCTTTCTTCTGCCTATGCTAATGTGTTATTACATATCTGTTGGGTTTTCAGTTCAAATTTTTTATTTTTACGTATTTAGTACAGGGCCTACAGGTTTTTAGTACATACATCACACTCATAGTGATTCCCCTGCTTTCGCCTCTCAACTGCTGAGATTATTGGGGCGTGTTACCTCCCTCAGTCTCCCAGTTCAATTAGATTTCTTTCTCTCTCTCTCTCTCTCTCTCTCTCTCTCTCTCTGTCTCTCTCTTTCTTCCTTCTTCGATAGAGGGTCTCACTCTGCAACCCAGACTTGTGGTGAGCTTCTTGTGCCAGTCTCCCCAGTGTTGAGATTATAGGCATGCACCCCCATGCTGGTTTCATATCCGGTTCCTTACACTTGCCAGGCAGGTGCTTACAAGAGCTGTCTTCCCAGACCAAGATTTCTTTTCTTTTAAATTTTTTATCCTTTACAGAGAAAATAAAATATAAGCAAAATTAAAAATGATACAGAATTTCAGTAAACAAATTTATAGAAATTGGACAGTGGTTGTTATATTACATAATGTTGTCTTCAAATTAGTTGTCTTCAAATTACCAGATATATGCACGCAAAATTGGTTTTAAAAAATTGCAACAAATAAAAAAAAGGACAAAAAAATAATCATTAACTGCTTCTTTTGTTAGACCGCAGAAACCAGCAGTATAATTATCCACGCTACCCTGTATATATGAACAAATATATCTTTCCTCCTTTTTCCTTTCTTTTGTCCTTTGCCTCATCCCAGTTTTTCCTTCCCTTGGAAAAACTACCTTCCCTTTTACTGTACGTATTGTACCTTTCAGATTTTTTTTGTCCTTTTCATGTTCTTACCCTAGGGAGACAATATGATGTTTGCACATGCAGGACAGATTTATTCCACTTACTAGTATGCTCTCTGTTTGTATCTATTTGCCTGTAAAAGCCTCAAGTGTATCCTTTTTTTTATAGCTGTTTGAAAATACCTCCTCTTTTCTATCCATTACTCAGCTTCTGTTTGTTCCATTTTTAGAATTGCCCAACTGTGTTGACGTTCTCACTTCCTGTGTTGTATTTCTGAGCTCAGGGAACATTTGTGGGATGTTCATTTCGAATCCTCTGTCAGGTCATTCATGTATTTCCAGTGAGCTAGAGCTTGCTTTGAAACTTTGTTCCATTTTTGTATTATATTTACCTGTTTCTTCATTTTCCAAGGACCGGTAGGTGTCTGTGCAGTGGGAAGTGCCTTCCACTCTCCCTGGTCTCACAGACTGGTCTCCTTGAAGAGCACCTGTTACCAAGCTGGCCACACATTTGTAGGTTTCTCGGACCTTCAGCATCGTGCAGCTCATGAATCCTTCTCGTAGTGGCCACTAGAGCCTGTCATGTCCTGCTCACCCTCTGAGATGGGGACCAGGAGCCAGGACCTCAGGTAGCTCTTAGAGAAGTTGGAATGTTGGATCCACATATTCCGTCATCATAAGTAACTGGGGAATGGGGATTCCAGCCTGCCTTGCAGAGTGGATCTGCAGGTGTCCTTCACTTAAGGACTGACGATTTCATTATCTGTGATCTGCAAGGCTTAACTGACCCTGTCTGTGCTCTAAACTGGATGAGGTAGAACACATTTCCTTGGGTAGCACCACAGAACAGAGAGAACTGTAGATGTGTGCCCAGCTGTTTCTCACCTCAGGGCAGAGGGGACTGGAGATTATTTTTAGCTTCCTTTGCTCTGAGCTGTGGCAAGTGCTTCCATGACAGTTCAGACTGTTGCTTAATGCATGTACATGTACGTGTGTGTGTGTGTGTGTGTGTGTGTGTATGTGTGTGTGTGTGTGTGTGTGTGTCTAGCTTGCAGGACACATTTATACAATGGACTACAGACGTTATCCAAAACAGGAGAGACAGAAGTCCCTTAGGCAGTGCCTGGCAGAGCTGGTACCCAAGGTATGTGAGCCATTCCTTTGCCCCTTAGAGGGAGGCTTGAGCTGCAGATTCCCTTACAGTGTGTGCTGTGCTGGTGAGGACTCTGCCCAGAGAGGGCCTTCCTCTGTCCTACTGGTTCAGAATGGCTGATTGCAAACTTTCTGGGCTGCAGGAGACTCTCAGCTAGTTGCAAAGTGATTGCAGAGCACCCTAACCCATGTGTTGCCGTGGGTTGCAAGTGTCCAGGGTGGGAGGAGCAGCCATGCTCCAACCTCACCCCCTTGCCCACATCGCATGTCCTCAGCCTTTCCTGTCCTCCCCTTCTGATCTCTGCCTCTTTCCTAGCTGAGCAGCCACTGCCTCGCTGAGTGCCTTGGCAAGTTTTATTTCCCATCTTAATTTTAACCAACAGTTCCACACCACTTTCTTTTCTTTAAGTTGTTTTGAGAACACATACTTCCAGGTTTACTGACCCCCTTTCTAGGGCAACTTATTCTTTGTCACAATTAATGGCTTATCTTGTGATGGGCTTCATCACTTTTCAATTCCCTGCATTTTTAGCACCATGCATTGTTTTTGAAATACTCAATTTTCTGACCAGTGAAATCAGTCAAGGAGTTTTTTTTTAAATATAAAATACTGGTGTCTGCATTTCATCCCAAACTTACCAAATGTGAAGGTGGGCTGTGGAACAACAGACAGGTAGGTTGTAGCCCTCAGCCAAAACCATTTACAGCTGGACGGAGAATCACTAGACGGGTTCGTCTGAGCCTGTAGCTTTAACTACCACTTTTTCATCACAAGAGTGAACACATATGTTTAACTCTTGAGTGCATAATCTGGAGAGTATAGTGTGCATAGCACATGTGGTAAATACTCAAAAGCTTGAACATAGTTTCTTGAGTTTTAAAGTAATTTTTAATATACTTGTCTGTAACTTGAAAGTGCATATGTCTGATTTATCTTATACATGTTTTTGTCAGGCAGAAGGAAACTGTTTTCTCTGTATGCTAAGAGTGGGGGGGGGATAAACACCTTTGCAGTTGGCCGCAGATTTGAAGTGCTGCTGTGCATCGTTCCTTGCGGAGTGAGGATACAATCTTGTGTGCAGTGTGGAAATCAATTGCACAGTAAACATGCTGTTTCAATTGAGCTCTAAATATGATTTCTTTTATCGTGGAGCACTGTATCTCATGATGCAGTGAGGATGTATATTAGCACTGTTTGACAGACTTTGGAAGGAGTAGTGGCAATTAGAAGTCAGGAGTTGTATATTTCACATTGTTTCAGAATCACACCACACACATAGGCACTGTCTGTCTACTGATGCTCATGGAGGGCGTAATCTTACTTCGATGAGGTTGAACATGACCAAACGGGACATCGCTGAGATTTGAATGCTGCACATATGCAGGATGTATGGAGAATCTCTGCACGCCGACTTTTCTCCCTTCTGAGTAATGCTTTTCTTTGTGTTGTGGCTGATGTCACGTCACGGCGTAACTGGAGATACAAAAGATGTGAAGATGTTTACGTGAGGTGCAGTCCCATCAGGCCTGTGAAGGGATGGAGGAGGTGCGGGTTGCACACTGCTTCTCTCCATTGTCATTCTTAGCTCCCGA
The DNA here is from genome assembly GCA_004027165.1 of Ctenomys sociabilis. Classification (NCBI taxonomy): domain Eukaryota; kingdom Metazoa; phylum Chordata; class Mammalia; order Rodentia; family Ctenomyidae; genus Ctenomys; species Ctenomys sociabilis. The sequence goes on along the minus strand of PVKA01005240.1, from coordinate 17,630 downwards.
GACCCTGACCGACAGTGCCACACATGGGCACAGACCCACAGACGCATTCTTGTCACTTTAGGCTACAGTGATGCTAGGAAAGGTATTTTCCATGGTCTGTATTCCTAAGCTTTCTGTTCACAATTTAAAAATCTGTGAAAACAGTATGTAAAAGAAATACAGAAACTGCCAGAAGGGGTGACACAATATATAGAGAAAACTAGAAGAAAAAAACCCCCACAATTACCTAAATTCATAAAGATCACTGACTTCATCATCTTAATGTAGTAGTATAAATTATTTGCCAGTATCTGAATTTCTGCCCTGTTTTCTGCCTACGTATCTCAGATCTGTTCTACATAGATGGCAATGTGTATTGGACTTTTAGTCAGTTGATGGGCACAAACTTGGGACCACGTTCTCCTGTGAGCCTCAGCCTTGGTGTATGATCAGAATGTCACTCCTCTCTGCTCACTGGCTTCTTGTGAAGGCTGGGAATTTCAGAAATCAGACAGTGGTGGGCTCTCCTGAGTCTTTCAGCTTCTTTCTTGCTCACTTTATTCAAATAAACATTTTATTATAATTTTATTTTTGATTTGTTGGAAGATTTCTATTAGAAATCTTTAGTCCCAAGGTTTCCCCTGTACCTTGTACCCGTTAGTGTACCTATTATTATTATTATTCATTTGTTTTTACAATAGCTAAAGTAGAACAAATACTGATACATTCAGAATTTTTTTGTGGCGGTACCAGGGATTGAACTCAGGACACTGCTTGCCAGGCAGGCAGTTATTCTGCTGAGCTATTTCCCCAGCCCATACATTGTTTCTTTTTCTTTTAAATTAATTTTATTGGAAAAAAATAGCAATGAGACAGTTTCAAAACCAACTAATAGGACAGTTTCAATAATTAATACATGGTGTAATGAGAAGAAATCCTTCTTCTCATTGAATTAAGAGAAAGTAGCTGTATATGTATCCTAACTAATTTGTATCCCCTTTTTTATTTAATTTTGTCAGAGGTGGGTATTCCATTGCCATTTAAATATCATGATGTGTGAGTTCATCAAAATAATCCAATATAGTCCAGTAGTCCATAACAGTAGTGGGTTATCCATAGGACTGGGAGTGTCAGAAATTATTGACTTGAGCCCTTTACAGCTCAGCGTATTAATATAGCTTTACTTTGCATACCTCGTTATTATACTTTTCTGCTGGATGGTTAAGACCTAGATAAAGCAAGATCTATATAACAAGAAATATAACTTTTGTATCTAACTAATGCCACCATTTGTTTTATTATCCTTAGTTGTTACCCAATGACCTTTTATGTCCCATGTCATCACTGTATCTCTTTAGAGTCCCCTTGGCATTTCTGAGGCTCCTCTTTGGTGACTGCAGTTTGGAAGAGCAGTGTTTGGGCACCTTCTAGGTTGTCCCTTGATCTTCCTGTGTTTTCCTCACTACTGTAAGCTGCCTAAAGTGTGTCAGGAGGAAGACAGAGGGCGGAGATGTTCTTCCTAGCCTCTCATGGCGGGCAGCCTCCTATCCCTGGACCTCCAGCTCTGGGGACTGCTCCAGGCCATCTGCCACGGTGGGGCTGCCGGGTCTCAGCTACGAAGTCACATGTTGTGCATCTTGAGCTCTTTGGAATGAAGTCCCTCCCTGTGCTGAGCTGCACACCGCAGAGTGAGGGTCGCCTTCAACCCGGCGGAGAGCAGAGTGAGGTTCTTGCCAAATACTGCAAATCCGTACCCAGCCCATTTGTTTGTTTCCCCCAGTAGTCAGTCTTACTTCAGTGTGGGCTCATGTGGGTTTGCTCTATGCTTGGTTGTTGTCCAGTTCTGCTGTACTTTGCTGCTGGTGCCATTTCCACTGTGGCCAGAGGGGTCGCTGTTGGTCTTGTGGCCCTCAATGGACAGATTCTCTGCCTTTTTCTTTTTTCTTAGATGCCTCTGTATTTTCTGTCAAAGGAAAATAACTTCCTCCTTTTTTTTTCTTTTCTTTTATTTTATTGAACTACAAATGTCAATCAGACAGTTTCAAGACACCTTAACAATGCAGATTCGATAAATTAATACATTGCAAACTGTTTTCATAATGTTTTGGTATTGTACAAGGTGCATACATGATATTATATTTACAGATATTATTTTAGCAGATATCTCTTATCAGTGAATTAAGAGTGTCTCTGCTTACTTATCTTATTTTTTATACCTGAGTTATATCAAAAATTCAATAATTATTTTCCTAGTGTTGACTGTAGTACTGGAAGCCGACATAATATCCTGTCCAACCCCCATTAGTGCAGATCTTGCCTCTCATAGAATTATGTAGAAGCACAGCGTTATCTATCTATACACACACATCATGATTTTTTCTTTCTACACCCCTTCCTTTGTCTACACCTGTCAAAGGTGGGCACTCCATTGTCATTCAACTAACTTAGGTACTTGAATTCGACACCACAATCCAACACAGTTCAGCATTCTGCAACCATAGGGAGTTATTAAAAGAAATTGTCGACCATATCCATTTACAGCTCAGCTTAATATTATGGCCCCATGATGTATACTTCATTTTTATACTTTTCTGCTGGATGGTTAAGATGTAGGTAGATCAAGAGCTATATACCAACACAAGAACTTTATATTTCCTATGTGGTCATTGAAGTCTTCTCAGGGTTTATCTTGTAGTCCTGTACATTATTCTGTAGTTCCTTTGTCTGTGTCATCCATGTGGATGAGTCACGGCCAATGCTTGACCAGTTTGCTCTCTGTGAGAGCTTGAGAGAAAGTTTTCTCTTCATGTGACTGTCCCCAGGCACACTATAGAACTTCAATCTCTTTCCTCTGTGGCTCCATAATCTCCTTGTTCAGAAAATTTGGAGCTCACGTGAGTTTCATGATGTTGCAGTACAGGTTCTCCTATGTCCTGAGTCTTCACTGACCTTGAAAGGCTAGGGCCAAAATGTTGGCTGGCCTTGTGGCTCTTCTATTTCTCCAACTCTGACTTGTGATCTTAAATTGTTAACCATCCAGAAGAAAAGCTGATTAGTATCCTGCAGCATATGCCATTCACTTTGCCTTATCTGACTCAATTGATTTTAGTTGTTGTAGGTTTCCTTTTGTATTTCTGCTTTTTGCTTGTTATACTAGGGAGACTGTATGATATTTACACATGTGTGTCTTGTTTATTTCACTTATGAGTATATGTTCAAGTGGCATCCACTAACTTCCTCCTTTTAAAAATCTCCTCAGCCCTCATCTTGTGAGTGTCTTAAATGACTTATTAAGTAGGCGTGGTAATAGCTGTGTCTATAGTCCCTGCATGCTGGAGGCCTGAAGCAGGGACTCCACAAGTATAGGTGACTGAGTGGCTTAGTGAGACTGTCTCAGAATAAAAAGTACACAAAACCAGGAATGTAGCTCAATGCATAGGCCCTGGATTTAATTCTCTCTATCGCTGTCTGTCTGTCTGTCTGTCTGTCTGTCTGTCTCTCTCTCTCACACACACACACACAGTCACAGATGCCACTGTTTGTGGGTGTTTTGTTTTTGTTTTTGTAGTACTAGCGATTTTACTCAGGTTAAATCTCCAGTACTTGAACTTGTCAAGCAAGTGCTTATTCTACTGAGCTAGCTCCCTGGCCCTGTGAATGTATTATTATCTTTGATGTAACTCCTTCCTGAGTCCTGCTAGTGCGATGTTCAGAAAGCAAAGCCTCTGTTGTCCCCAGCCTCCTGCTACAAGGATTCCATGTGCTTTCTAGTGTTTTCTTAAATAGGAGGAGGACCATCAGCATTCGTGGAAGCCCCTACAGAGGCAGCATCTCCTGTAGTGGGATTCTCTTTGCTTCTGAGAAGAAAGGTTTCTTCAGCTGTGGTCCCAGGTTTTGTTGCAGGGAGAAGAGTAAGACAGTACCACATCCATACCTGTTTTAAAAGGATCCTGTAAATTAAAAATGTCCTACAGCTAGGAGGACAAAACTCAACAAAATTGAGTTTCCTCAAATTTCTGGGCTTTCCTTTAGTTCTGGACAGCGTTACCTCACACAGCTGCTTGGTGGGCACATTTCTCCTGAGACTTGACCTATAAGAAGGATGCTGGTTCAAGGCTAGGCAAGGGAACAAAGGAAGAGTGTTTGGAAAAGGCTTTTGATAGAAAGCATCATTTTCTTGACTCATTTGGCCACTCTGCCTCAGGAGAATGAGTTATTTTCTTAAATTAATATCCTATTTCCAAGAAATGAATTCTGTTTTGTAATTCATTGTATTTTCTAATAGAGATTTCAAAGGGGTAAAACACTGGCCTGAGATTCAGGTTACGAGCACAGGAATAAAAAAGTCTGTGCCCTAATTAGCCACTTAACTTCATCCGTTCTTATTTGTATAAATAATACTTTTCAAATTACAACATTTTACAAATTTCATGATACATAGAAACAGTACATAAAATCATTTTAGATCTTTGGGAGAAAGTGGAAATCTTTATTTAATCTCTCAAATATGTTCTTCTGTAGAAATAATTTTAATGTAATTTTAGCTTTGGTAATCTGGAAAGAACCTTGAATTCATGCTTATGAAAACAAACTACATGGAATTTAATTTAAAATTTAAAATGTCTCAGAAATTCTAATATGAAAGTGTAATCTATTGATAGAACAATTATGTCAAGTTACCTATAGGAGAGTCATAAAAACATAACAGAATTAGTAGGAAAGTAGGACTATTCAATAGTTAGTATATTCACTGTTTGAGTTTGAATGAATTTTATTGACTAACATTGAGTTTTTGGTAAAAATAAACAAGTCATTGATACTAAAGTTCTTCACTGCTACACCAAACTAAAATGTTTACCATCTAAGCAATCAGGCTTAGCGATGTCACTGCAGATATCCTGACTAGACCAGCTTCACCTGCCATAATCAAAGCCTTAATCCTCATGGAAAAAAATGCTGGCAATAAGTGATTTATTTTTGTATTGTTCTGTCTCCCTGACACTGGTTTTTAAGGGAAATAACTTTAAAGTGAGCAATTTGCTTTTACAGATTTTTTGGTTATTTATTTATTTATTTTTGGATGCAGCTTTCTTCAGCCTTTCTTTGTCTCTAGAACTGAACTTCCCTGTGGGATCCATTGGAACACTGATTGTATTCCAGGGAATGTGATGTGGCCTGAGTCTAGAACTGAAAAGAAAGCCAGCTAAGACTCAGCTGTTGCAAATTTGCCCTTTGACAGTAGTAATAAATGACTTGTAGGATTTCATTTCCATAATGGCTAGCTTATTTTAGAGAGACTGTGTAAGTAGAAGTTGGGATGCAAAGTTCCATTGTATACTCGTGGTGTTGGGGAACCCTTGGTCTCGCCTCTGGGAGACAACTAAGTACCCCACCTCTCTCTCTACCCCCAGTCCTAGTTTTGTTCTTGATTCTTGCATCATAGAGCAATCCATTAAAATCCATAAAAAACCTTCCTAGATTTTTCTTTATATTCAGATATTTTATTACTTCCTATCCTTACATCCTGCTTGCACTTTCGATCAGGCTGTTCTCTTCTTCCCCATTGAAAGCAGCCTTCTGTGTGGATAATCTCTCTTCTCTTAACCAAGTAATTAAGTTTACCAAGTCATAGAATGTAATGGAGGAGATGGTCGGTTCTCCAGTATCTACTTCATACTAGATTATTGACGGGAGCTGATTTGGATTTTTCCTTTCTCCATGTCACTGCTTGGCTTGGCAATGTCCAATGCCTGGGAACTTCCAAGGGAGTTAGGGTTAGGGTTAGAGAGCTTCATTAAAAGGTCTCCTCTTCCTCCAGGAAGTGATGACCTGGACCCCTGTAAGACCAGAAGTGGGGCTCTGAAATGCACTTAGATCTGATGGGTGGGGAATGCTCCAGCCAACCTGGGCAGAAGGTAGTAGAGGGAACTACAGCAATGTAGGAGCCATGAGTGCCTTGACAGAGCTTACCTACATTCTGTCCAGATGGTGCCCTAAGGAATGAAAAAAGCCTCAGGACTGTTGCTGAATGGTGTATTCGATAGCTTGTGTTCTTTGGGGTAAGGCTCAAAGAACACAAGCAAAACTTTAGGAAAGATGAGTATTAAGGCAGTGTTGGATGGCAAGTTGATTTTAGTTTAATGAGAAAGGAAAAATGCAGTATGATATTCAAGGAAAGGGGTCGAGTCTGAAGCAATGAACAGAGAGGGTCTCTTTGCTACTGAGTGAAAGGCTGGAAATTAGTTTCAATACAATTTAGAGGTAGAAGAGAAATGAGGCTGTAAAGTTCTAAGCTATAAAAATTAGTGTTAATTAATGTCATCACAACATCTTTTCATTGCTTAGAAGAAATGCACTTTTACAGCATTTTATATGGAGAGACATGACAGTTGCAGTCTTTAGTCTAATTCAAGTTTATTTCATAATCAGTTCTGCTTTCCTCCCTTTCATAAGAAAACTTGTAGATAGGCTTGAACATTAATTTGCATTCTCATACCCAATTTTCTCACATACCCTTGTTCTTTTAAAATTTTCCATCTGTTGATAAGGGGTGACATCTGGCTCCAGGGAGGGTACTGTTTCCCTCACAGCGACATAGAAAAATCTCATTACAGGGCTCGAAACCCAGAGCTGAGACGCTGACACTGATAACACCCCAAGAAGCAATTTTAAAGTCGGCATAATGTCCTCTGCCTTTGGGAAGTTGAGTTGATTGACTTTCATTTCTTTAATGTTTCTTGTGTTGAATAGCTTTTGCTTGAGAAAGCTGTCTTCATCAATTCATGGTCCTTTTAGGTTTTTCATCAAGTTCATACTGCCCATCACAGTTCACTGTGGTGGTTGCCTCTTTTCAGAGCTCAGCTGTCTGGTAGGAAGGAGCCTAGATTCATTACAAAGCCAAGCCTACCACATTGAAGTTCACTACACATGCATCCATTCATTAGTTTTAAGTTTGTGTCCAGCACTATACAGTACATCATTGCTAGATTCTCCAACCATCTTTCATCTGTCTTGTGTCTATTGTGGACTTGGTCCTGTTATGGAGAAAGCAGCCCAAGCAAGACAAAGAAACAAAACGTGTTCCTTGGACTCCCAAGGAATTTCCTTTTTGAAAAGTGCCTTGAACTACCAATTTAGTATGACGAATTTTTCAAAGCTAATTAAAATAACAACATAAAGCAGGATTTTTTTCCTTCTAAGAGCTGAGTGCAGATAGTTGTGCCATATTTGTAGAGGAAGTACAGAGATAATTGTCCAAAGGCATTGTGGAGTATTTTACCTGTTTCATTGATCTGATAACTGAAGAGCTTGATTTATCATTTTCCCCTTGGCTTCCATATTTAATTCAGTAGGGATAAGACACTCCTTTACATGGGAAGTATCATATAAAAGGTAGTAGGGCTGTTTGTGATTTCTTAGATGATCTTGCAGGCTCTGTTGTCTGACTGTGTTCACAGGCCCTGTCGACTGACTGTGTTCACGGGCTGTGGGTATGTGGGATGTACTCCCTTGGGACCACAGAGACCGTAGCAGCAGGTCACCTCAGGGTGAGTGAAATCTCTGCCTCACTCTGTAGTGCAAGGGAACCTCAAGTGTTTGGGGCAGCACTTACTGCCTTTAGTGAGAATAAATGCTAAAATACTTTTCTCATTTTTTTTTTTTACAAATATCTTTTCAGATAATAGTTAGCATTCTGCAATTACAGTTGGAAAAGCCATGTCATGGTGGGGACCTCCTCTCAACAAAGCAGGCTTTTGTCCCACCAACCCGCTGCCCCTTCTGCTTGCTGCTTCTTGGTAATGAGCCTGGGTGTTTCTTTGCTCTGCTTTCTTTCTCCTGCAGCCAGCAGTCACCGGAAGACCTTGACCGGGTGCCACGCAACTCCACCAGCGATATCCTCAACAGGATGTTGGTCAGTTACGACCCCAGGATAAGACCGAATTTCAAAGGTGAGTTGCCTCCTCCCCTTCATTCATTGCAGTTTAATCTAATTATATACATACAGAGTCATTCCGTGTGTTATTGAGAACATTGAGACTTCAGATTTACCTGTAACTGCCTTACAGGCCTAGGGCTGGAGCAATTTCAACTCCTGAGCTATTCAACGATAACCAAAATATTTCAGTAATTTTATATGTAGGTTACTGGTTTAAACAAAACAAAATGGGTTTTGTGAATTAATGAGGTAAGATTGCTAATGGGTTTTCGGAGTACTGTGTGTTCTATATTTTAATGATTTAAAACTAAGGCTGTGGATATTTCATTCATAGGCACAAATGTTATTATTTATAGAACAGCTGGGAAAATGGACCGTTCTGAGATGGTTATATACATGCACATATATATCTTCTCTTTTACTTTTGCTAGTATTTCATGCTTTCTTTGCACTAAAAAACATAGCCATATTTTTGTTTGTGAGTTTTCTGATTTGTTTGTTTGGGGGATTTTTGTCTTTTTGAGACAGGGTGTTGCTGTGCAACTTGGGCTGGCCTTGAGCTCACTTTGCAGCCCAGCCCGGTCCCAAACTCACAGTGATCCTCTTGCTTCACTCTCCCAAGTGCTGGGATCACAGCCTGTGCCACCAGTCCTTGAAGCCACTTGGCTTTGAAATGTTAAACTTAAGAACAAAAGTGACTTCACAGGGATTATATTTATTCCATCAAAAATATTGTCATTTGTTACGGTTTTCCAAAAAACCTCACTATACTTAATTGCATATGAATTAGGAAAAGCTCTTTGGAAAAAATCTCTGGAAAATAGTAATTCATGTTGCAGGGTTAGGGTTAGGGTTAGGTAGTAATGTAGATCAGATCAATATTATAAGGCTTGGTTTTATTTTTCTCTGCAGAAGAAAGGTTTGCAAATGCTTCCGGTCAGCTGAAGTTCTGCAGCTGTGCTGTAGAAACGTGGTTTTCGTTCATCCCCAGGCCTTCTCAGCGCAGCAGTGGCTGGGGCTGCCATGCCTGTGTCTCGGTCCCTGCCACCTGTTTCTCTCAGGCGGTGGTTCTGTGGCTGAAGACTGAAGGCACCTTTGCCCTTTACCAGTCCAACCAGCAGCCGCAGGAGCTGAAGATAAAAAGAGAAATAAACTTGTAGCATAGTACCGTGGTTCTCACCCCAGGGACTTTCAAATTATTTCGGAATAGGTCAGGTAGAAATCTGTATAATGGCTCTGTTTACACATCTGAATAATTTTGCACTTGTGTAAATTAAATATTAACATATAGTCATTACAAGTGAAAATTATAAGTACTATTATTTCATTTAGGAATTAAAAATGATTTGAAAAATGTAAGAATATCAAACTATGCTTCTCAAAGACTAAAAAGTTTTGTAATATACATTAATATGTTTTAAAAGTTAACAAATTGTAGCATATGGCATGGCGCATGTTTCCTTCGTATTACGGTCTCTATTTATAAAAGTACCTTAATGACAGTTGTGAGCTGGTTTCATCCCAGAAAGATTGAAACATTTATGAATTAAGTACACAGAAATATTATGAAGATTGTAATCAAGCGTTTTACTAAATGACCCTTAATTTTTCTTCATAGGTGTTCCTGTTGATGTAGTGGTCAACATATTTATTAACAGTTTTGGGTCCATTCAAGAAACTACAATGGTAAGAAAATAATGTAATATTCTGAATAATCAAATCTTAGCTGGTACAAATGGTGTTAAAATTGATATACAAGGAGCCACTCCATAGAGAAAATGCACGTCCTCTCTTGCTGCCTGTTATTCACATTCCTCGGTTTTGCTCAGCTCCTTGTTCCGATGCCTGTGTTATTGTGCAATCTCAGTTTAGCCTTAGTGCTACAGTGGCACAAGCTTGGGGAAATTGGTATATTCTTCCTTGGAAACAATGATTGGATTTGACCTTAGAAAAGGATTTATGGGCCAAGGATATAGCTCAGTGGCATAAACTCCTGTCTCCAGTACCGTAAAAAAGAAAAAAAATGGGAAAAAAAAGGAAGAAAGAAGGGTATTTATGCAACAAAAAGTCTCGAGTAGAAGTTTTCCTTTCTAAAACGCTTTCAAGTGTGAGCCTCAAGAATACCTTTACAGTTAAATGCATGCAACTGAAGACTATTCTTAAGTGAAATAAATCAGACCCATGTTTGTGAGTATCATATTGCCTCAATAGTGTGAGAAACAGAAGGAATAAATAAGATGGAAATAATACAGTTGATATTGCAAATTGGGAAGAAACTGTTCAAAAGAAAAGACAAACTGTGAAGAGGAAAAAGGAAAGGGAAGAAAGGGAAAAAGAGAAAAAGTGTATTTATGCACAAGATAGTTGAGATAGTTACGCAGCTAGCTCCTCTCAGTTCACTGAGAAGAATTGTTTATGCCAATATGTTGGGACCAGACATCATGCCTCTATCTTGAACTCTGAATAAGGACTATGAAGACAACAATATCAAATGTATTAATTATTACAACTCTCCTACTACCCTGTTTCGAAACTCTGCTTTAAAATGTTATTTTTATTTCTCTTAAAAAATCTTTGTTTAATTATATGGCATTGCTTTTCTTCCGATAGCTTAGGGACAATTTTTGTATTCTCTGTTGTGCTAGCTGTGTGATGCATGGAGCCGAGGTTTTTAAGAAGCAAAGAGAAAATGGACTTTTGTTCAGTAGGGAAAACAAACTCTGGAGAAATGGTGTCACCAGACAAGAGGCAAGGGAAAAGCAGAATGACTGCAGCTTCCTGTCATGAGGGAATTTTGGAAAAGGTTTTGGGTGGTGGCTGCTGCCGGAGATGGCATCTATCACGTACCAGGAGGAGAGCTCCCAGGGCAGCACAGCGTGGCTATGTGGCCTCCCCTCCTCCTCCGAGAAGGCACATGCACGCCACTCAAGGTGTTAGAGCATTAGATTTGAGACCACAGCTTGAGATGATTCTTCAGATGGGAAAAAGAAGACCCAATTATCTTTGTAGCTTTGGATATTTATGGTTTTATTAAGTCATAATGTAAGATTTGCTTATAATAATTCTGCATTCCTAGTGGTAGCGTACTATGTTATAAAAGCACATGTAGGTTGTATTTAGATTGCATTTAATTTTATGACACTTAATTTTATCTATCTGTAGTAAAAAATTTTTATTAATTTTCCTAGAAGCACATATATGAGCTTCTGAGTAATTAACCAGTATTCTGAGTGTGTGGACATATTTAGGTAATTATTGAAAGGGAGATTTTGAAGTCAACCTGAAATTCACTTCTAGTGATTGTGTAGTTCTCCTTAGTGACCTGAAGATTGTTCTGTGATGTACCACTCGGGGGACAAATGGGGACAATTGAACATGTTCTGTTAACTCTAAGCACCTCACTTTTCAAGAGTAAGATATCATTTTTCAAGAGGTAAAATGTTAAGTGGCAGTGTTTACTGTACTCAGTCTCCATATTCTTCCCCATATCCAGACAGCGTGTGTGATACAATTTGCATTTACCCTAAAATGCCATTATTAGGATCAAGGCAGTACAGTGGCAGACACCTGTCACCCGGCACTCTTGGTGGCGCAGGCATGTGAATCACATGTTCAAATGCAGTGTAAACAAACAGCTTAGTAACTTGGTGGTTCCCCATCTTAAAAAAGAAAAAAGAATGAAAAGAGGTTAGGGATGTAGCTCCCTGTGAAACGCTGGTTTCAATCCCTTCTACTATTGTAACTCCAAAAACAGTCATCAAAAAGAATCTGGATGCAGCTAATGCGAGTGTAAGGATCTCTTTTTTGATGGAATTCGCTCATGAGCATTGCAGGTCCGAGGGTGCCATCACTGGGGCTGCCCCTTGCTGAGTGCTCGACCTCGTCCAGATTCAGGCCTCTGACTGAAGAGCTGCAACTGTGAGAGCGGCTGTTGCAAAGCCAGGATGTCTGCACAGAGTGCGTGAGGGTCCCATCGGCTCTGACACTGCACTCGTTCTGCTGACAGCCCCGCGGTGAGGCTAGCTCAGATCAGTTCTTCTTGGCTTCCAACACCTACCATGGGGTCTCCCCCACCCTTGGATGTCCCCTCCAGGGGCCTCACCTTCTGGCTGGAGCCCCGGAGGCCACTCTTGCTCACTTTGTCCTCTTTATAGACTGCATGGTCACCATAATTTTTTTTTAAAGGACCATTAAAAAAGGTGTATAACACCCATGTTTATTTTTAGCAGTATTTCCATAGATGATTCATTAAAATTGTATGAATTTTATTATATTTTACAATGTGTACTTAATAGGAAAATAAAATATCAACATATTAAAATGTTAATTTTTTATGTACTGTTTAATACAAACAGCATTTCCTGTATCAACTGTTTGTTTACAACATCTAAAAATAACATTGATAGCTTCCAACATGAACTACAATGAAAATACAAGTAAAACTTTAAAACAGAAAGACTCTTTGCCCTAATTATGATGCCGATGGCAGTTTTCACAGGGGAGCACTGCATGTCCCTGGCACAAGGGTTGCTTCCGACACATGTACTTTACTTCCTCATCTCTTTTGACAGGTCATGCCTGCCACTACTCTTGTCGTCCTGTTTTTTTTTTTTTTTTTTTTTGAAGTTGCTGTTATATCATACTTGACAGGAGAATGGAATATCAATTAAAAAGATCAAATATGTACTATGTGTTTAAAATAAGCATCAACATTTTCTACTTCAACTGTCTGCTTACTAAATCTAAAAAATAGTAACTGAAATAAATTACCATATAAGCTACAATAAAAGTGCAAGTAGTACTCTATCAGAAAATAATCCTTACTTCGGTCACCGCATCTCAGGCAGTTTTCGCACAACAGAGCAGTGCATTCTGTGTGCACATGCGGCTTACACTGACGGCTGCTGTTTGGTTTCCTGTCCTCCTTGGAGGACGTGCTTGACATCTTGCTGGTCTTCCTGTTTGCTACAGAGGTTCTTGTGGTGTTTCACCTGTTTGTGCACCTGTCTGCTCCAGAATTCTCTTGAGAAGTTCTTTGGGCAGATATGTTTTGTTCTTTCTCTGTTGTAATAACTCGTTTATCAATTTCAGTACAAATGCTTCAAAAAAAATTTACTGTGATAATTTGTGCATGTTGTTTTATTTGTAAACTATAAAACTGTTTATGTCTGACATGTTTAGGACTGAGTAAATCATAAGCATTGGCCACAGCTTTGTATTTCAGATGACATCATAGTTGGCTCATAACTCCTTAACAAGATCTACTTTGCCTTCATTGTTTTGTTGTAAAATGTTTTCATATTGTTGTAAAATGTGACAATTTCTGGTTTCATCTGTGTTAAGAATTTACTGTCAGGTTTTTTGTTTCATTTTGTTTTGTTTTATTTTTTAAGACAGGGTCTTACTATGTAGTCCAGCTGGCCTTGGACTCACTGTGTAGCCCGGGCTGGCCTTCAACTCATGGGATCCTCCTGCCTCAGCCTGCTGAGTGCTGGGGTTTCAGCTGGGCATTGCCTTGCCTGGCTTCATTATCAACCTTACCATCATGGTGTAAATGCTGACAGTGTCAGTACTACTTATTTTTTTCTTCCCCATACAGGAAGCCAAGTCCATGTCTTTCTGAAATCCAAAGATTGTACCACACATTTTTGCACTGTGAACTTGCGAGACATTTTTTCAGGAATTTCCACTTTGTTCCTGTGAAGAGTTCCTGCACTAGTCAGCTGGTGGTTTTAGCAAACAGAACATCATTGGTAACTAGGGATCTAGTTGTCAAATGTGGCTTTTGGGTTAGTTTTGAAATAGCATCATATGGTTTATGACTGCACAAAGAAAGACCTGATGGCTGAGTTGCAGGGCAAACTTCTAAATTTAAGGTGTAAACTATCTTTACATCTCTCCAGGCATATATTTTTATATTGTATGTGGAAGTTTTCGCTGGCATATATTTAGTTGGGAAATGCCACAAGTTGTTCAGCAGTTGTCACGTGCTCGAATAGTACAAAAAGTGCTTGAGGGCTTGAAACAAAGCTTTCCAGCAGTGAGTGAACAGCAGCCAGTTTGTTGTATTCTTGTCTTTTCACCAAAACATGGGCGATTTTGCAGGAAAACACCTCTTGAGTATCATTATTATTCTAAAAATCTCAACATCATATCTGCTACTTCTTCAGAAACCTTTTAGACTCTGACATTAGACTGATGAAGTCCCACTGCAGAGGCTTTCGGTTAAGGTGGTGCAGTGTCATGATAGACAGAGCTTTGAGCATCGCTGCTGGTATGTATGGAACACTTTACTTGTATTTCATTATTGGTGCATTTCTCAGCCTCTTGTAGCACATCATCCATTGCAAACATCTCCACCACTGAGTCCCAGCGCTGGTGTTCTGCACTGCAGCTCTCAACTGTAGCATGAACATAACAGCGCTTTCTGACCTAGTTCTACAGTTGGACCTTTCAGGCTTACATGACCATTCTGTATCATGCTGACCAGTCAGATATTCTTTTACATTACTATTTGCTTTCTCCTTTGAATCAAGGTCATCATCTTGTACTTCTCTGTCTGTCCCATTTTGCTCCACTCCCCCTTCCCAACTTCTCTGGCTCCACGACCCAAGTCCTCATGGATAGCCAAGTCCCCTCATGGCTCACTGCCCGCCTAAGTTTTAAAAAGTGGCTTTTCGTGTGGTAGTGTACTGAATTGAGCTGCCAGTTCTACAAAAAAATCCAGAGAAAACATTTAATAAAAAAAAATTATAAATACACAAAAAGGTGAGAGTACATAATGTGCATAAAACACACCTGCTTACACTCAGACACGCATGCCAGCTACACCTGGCCTTTCCTCTGCTGAGTGGGAAAGCACAGAAACTGCTTCCTGTATTCCCCTGAGAAGCTGCTAAGACAGAAAACAAACAACAAACTCACAGAGAAAGATGAAGGACCCTTCACAATAACACTGAACAAAATGAAATTCTTAGGAATCAATCTAACAAATGTATAGTAAAGAATCTATACATTACAAACTGCAGTGCTGTGAAACATCAGATAGAGGAGGCTATCAGAAAATGGAAAGATGTCCCTTGATCATGGGTAGGACAAAGTAACATAGTGCACGTCACCGTACTTCCGAAAGGGTTACACAGATTTAATGCAATCCCAACCAAAATACTGCTAGGATTCTTCTCAGAACTAAAGAAAACATTTTTGAAATTCATTTGGAACCAGAGGAGACTATGGATATCCAAAATGATCCAGAGCAACAGAAGCAAGCTGGAGGCATCCTTTACAATCCCTGACTCAAAACTATACTACAGAGAGGCTGTGATAACTGCATATTACTAGCAAAAACACAGACATGAGGACCCATGAAATGGATTACAAAATGTGGAAAGAACTCCAAGCACAGTCAACTACCTTATCTTTGACAAAGGAGCAAATATATTCATCAGAAAGGTGATAGCCTCTTCAATAAATGGTGCTGGAAATACTGGTTTTCCTGAAGCAACAACTTTGTGGCACTGTGACTACTCTGCTGGGTGATTCTTTGGTTGTCATTGAAAGGCAATGTGGTATTCCACAGTAGTAGTCCATTCTACAAAAGGTGCTGAAGAAAAAGAACCATAACAATAGCTCCCACATATGTGCGTGATTCCATCAGTACCTTTTAGAACTCTCCCCTAGAAGAATCTGGACAAATGAAGGATGCCCTGACATGTTGGGAGTGTCAGCATCGCCCACCTTTTGTGTCTCATACTTCCTGCCCGAGTGAGCACTTGCTTATTGAAGAAAGTGCAGTGCTGGACTCAGATCCTGTGGTACACATACTGATAATCTGTACAAATCAGGGGACAGGCAGAGGGGAAGCAGTTTGTCAAGGGGAAGAGACACCTCATTTATGCAGTGTGTAAAGGTGATTATTGAAAAAAGTCAATCAAGTTCTCAGCATTAACATTGTGGTCAAGAGATCTCTGCTTGGAAAAATTCCTCCTTGATTATTTTTATTTTGGATGCTAAGTATTGCTGGTTGAATGTAAAGTTATGTCACATTATTCACAGACTATAGTGGTAGAGGAAAAACTTTAGCGGTGTTAGTATTCCATAGGCTCTCTCACATCTCTGTGGTTATGTACTCCTTCCTGCTTTGCATTCTCTTCTGTACCATGACAGTTCATATTTCTCAGACATGTGTGTTCATTTGCATTCTGTTACCTTAGGCTTCTGTAAGGGATAGTTACCTACAGCATCAGCGATACTTGCAGGCAGATGTGAGCGGTAGCACCCCCCAAGCCACCCACTCCATGTTACCGTTGGAGCAACTCGAAGTCGCTCAACAGCCACTTCGAGTTTTATAAGCACTTGTGGCATTGCTTGTGGCAAGCGAAATGGAAACAGCGAAAACAGTGAGAGTGATTTGTTAGCATTCAGGTGACATCTCCTCTACAGTTCTGTTTATGACATTCGTTGATTTTTTTCAAGAATGTAGTCCCTGCCTTTGGCTTAGTCCAGTGGGATTTTTATTAATGAAAATTTGAACTATGGCAGTCAAGGAAGAAAAATGGGCTCATTGTAGTGGTCTATACACGGGCACTTTGTCTCATCAGAAATGCATAAGGGCTCTTTCACAGAAATAAGAGGCTGTTTACATAGTCTGCTTTCTTTCTTTAGCTTAGGCATGCTTTGTAATTACATTGAATTATTATTGTGCTACAATTCATGGCCCCGTCAGGCTTTCTGTGCCTTTCTGCCACTCGACTTTTTGCTTGTTTTAATAATAGACTTCAAGTAATTTTGGGCAACACAGCTGTGCTTGTTAAGAAAAAATATCATATTTTCAATCAGCTTCAAGAGCCTTATTTCTGGTTTTTTGCAGTTGCTCATCTTTGTTTTAAAACAATCTTATTCTTGTGTGTTTCTATATATAAAATCTCCAAAAATATTCTCCATATACTATATATGTATGTGTAATCCTTCTTTAAAATTCATGTTAGTTTGCTTTTCATTTTATTTTCTGATGCTGTTATTTTTCTTCCCATCGTCTTATTATGCAATGGTACTAGATGTATATGTCCTAATACTTTTGCATTTTTCATCTTCATAAGTGTTATTTTCCATCTTAGATATTGAATCATAAACCACAAAATGATTACACAGTCAATTTTTCATATTATTCATTTTTAAGGGACTTTGTCAATGTGATGAAGTGCAGAATCTTCAGATGGTGGAAATTATCATGGTTTATGCAAGTTAGTCACCGACTCCGAAGAAAAGAGTCAGGTGCCTGGAGGCTGTGTGAGGGAGGCGCTGTATGGAAAAGCCCAAGGAAGAACGCTGGCATGCAGGGATCCTGCACTGTCAACAAAGCCCAGAAATGACTTCCTCCCTCAGCCTCTGTGAAGGAGCCAAATGTAGTCTAGGGAGATTGATTTTTGATCTTCTGAGTTAAAAACTAAGGCAATGAATTAGTGCTTCAGTAACCACTATGTTGGCAATTTTGTTACAGCAGGAAAACATTAAGTGTCTTCTTTTCTCCTAAACCTTTTTGGAGAGAGGAGCTAATTATGCTTTCTTCTTAGTCTAATACTGCTCACTTCTTCCATATATGAAAATGTCAAACTGGGGCTGGTTTGATTGCTCGGCGGCATAAATACCTGCATGGAAAGCGCAAAGTCCTGAGTTCAATCCCTGGTATTAAGAGAGTAGAGGGGTGGGAGGGAGG
>PVKA01005239.1:19678-92302 GCA_004027165.1 Ctenomys sociabilis | reverse complement strand
AGGGAAGGGAAGGGAAGGGAAGGGAAGGGAAGGGAAGGGAAGGGAAGGGAAGGGAAGGAGGGAGGGAGAAATAATGAATGTAGCTCTTAATTTATTCCTGAACTCAAACTGCCTTGCCTAAAAACAATGATCCTCCTGCCTCAGTCTCTCAAGTGCTAGGACTATAGGTGTTTGCCACCACACTCAACTTGATATAATATTTAAAGTAGAGATTTGTAACCAAAACTATGGATACGTGGCAAGGAAAACAATCCTCAATAAAGCTCTACAAAGACACAACTCTGAAAATATGGTTATCAGAAATACTAGCATCAACTTAAATCAGGCAATTAGGAAATGCCTGACTAGAAAATTTCTCAGAATTTAGATAACATGCTTGCTGTTCACCACACCAAAGGGAGCCGGGGAGACAGGACAATGGACTCTTAAAATAATGAATATTCTTTAATGAGAATATTCATTCTGTCATAACTAAAGACAGCCCATTAAATGTAAAATCTTTATATATTACTTGTAAGAGTCTCTTCAAAGAGGTTCTTCAAGGGGCTGGGGAGATGGCTCAGTAGAACAAGTGCAAACCTGAGTTCAATCCCCAGTTCCACCAAAGATAAAAAAAAAAAAGAGGTTCTTAAGAATTACACTTTTTTTTTTTTTTTTTTTTGCAGAACCAGGGAATTGAACTCAGGCCCTTGTGCTTGCCAGGGAAGTGCTTATTCCACTGGGCCATCTCCCCAGCCCACATTTTCTTTTCAAAATAAACATGTATTTCATGTTTTCTGTATTTCAATCAGTTCACATATTTCAAACCTTTGGATTTTTATGACAAAAATATTCATGTACTATAGATGTCACTAATTTACAATTATTTGCAGAAGTTCAAACAGTGCATTGAAATACTGCATTTTTTTGAAATAAAGGTAAAATGGGATCACAACGTAACAGGAATATTTAATTTACTTAAAACTACATTTGAGAGACTCAAGAAACTTGCTAAATAGAACTGGATAATCTCAACCTTTTCACTAATTTGGAGTCTCACAAACTCCACTTTGAAAATATTTCAAGGTTAGTTCATAAAATAATATATAAGTCTATGTATGCATTTCTGCATTTATAAAATGTTGAATACATTTCTTTTTTTCTGGCTTGAACTCACTCTGTAGTACAGGCTGGCCTCAAACTCATGGGAGTCCTCCTGCCTCAGCCTTCGAGTGCTAGAATCATAGGCATGAGGTATGTGCCACCATCTTGGCTTCTATTTTGTGTCCTTACCTTGGTAGATTTTTGTTTTTTAATTGTAGAAAAAATAGGTAAAATATATTTTTTCTTTTGATCTCATCTGCAAGTGTAACTTCAACTTAATAAGTAAAAGCCTATTTCCTGGGTAGTTACTAATTCTAGAACAACTAGGATCAAGATAAACTTAGTTTTTCATAGATGGATATATAATATTTTAAAAAGTACAAAATGCTCATAGCAGTTATCATGGAACCTAGAAATTAGCAACAATTAGCTATCTTGAATTCCCTGGGTGGAACACTACAGTCATGGCTATTAATTAATAACTATACTTTGGCACTATGTATAAACAGAAATAATTTAGTAATTGCACTAGTGTTGCTGCTGTGCTGTCCAGGCTGGCTTCAAACTCTTAGGTACATGTGATCTTCCTGACTTAGCCTCCTGAGTAGCTGTAAGGATCACCTCATGTAACTAGAACGTTAAGTTTTTAATCCTATTATTGCTATTGGTGCTCTACTTGCTGATACTTTTTTCTGCCCAAATTAGAAATTTTCTGATTGGATACAGGAGACTATAACATTAAACCATACCTTGTTCACTAGGTTCTGACTGAGACTTTCTGACAGTAAGGTCCAGAGGTGAGTCTTGGTCAGCCATGAGAAGTTTGCTGAGCACAGGGTTCTGAGTAGTTGCAGCCGTGGGAGAGGTGGTGACTGGAGATGGTTTCGGCAGGCTTTGGTTCTTTGTGCTATTGGGCTGGCTGGGGTCCTGAGTAGAGCTATTTTTTGAGGTATATTCAGCAGCAAATTGTTGGATCATTCGCTGCATGATCTCACGGGCCACTAGGGGAATATTGGGGTCGGAGACCCAGGGACTGTCTGTAAACAAAGATTTATTTACTTTTAAAGTGGGACCATGTACTTTAAAAAAAAAAAAAAAAAAAAAAAACTTTTCAAGAAAACATAAAATTTTGTTATTTTTAGAATGCAATATCCTAAAATTATCCCCACTTGATCTGTATTTTCAATCTCTAAGCCTTTTGAGTTCAAGAGTTCTGAAATTTTTCATCCAAGTATCTTTAAAAATCTCTCCTCTCATATTATAACAGTAAATAAAGGGATAATACACAGTATGTAGCTTATGGACAAGAATTACTTACCTGATATAGAAACCCTAAGCCCTTCTCCTACAAAGTAGGTGCCTCCCACCCCTTTTACCAACTACAGTCCCATCAGGTTTCCCCTAGATTTTTCCTCAAACATTTCCTTCAACATTTTGAAGAATGGATTACTGAACTGATGACTGCTTAATTTACCAACTGTTAAAGATAGCTGTTGTAACATGATTATAAAATTTACCAACTGTTAAAAGATAGCTGTTGTAACATGATTATTTTAAGAACTGTGCTAGGCTAGGACAATAGTCACCACACTTCAACTGTTCATTAGAATTGTTTTGGGAGCTTTTAAAAACAGATGGCTGGGTCCTATGCTCTGAGTTTCTGAATTAGTAGGTCTAGAGTAGGCATAAGAAGTGGCATTTTAAAAAATAAGCCACTAGCTGCTTGTCTGGGGAAAATTTTTTAATCCCTGGGCTACAGTTTAAATACCAAATCTAAACAGTCAAAGAAAAACCACATACTTGCTTTGTTTTTATTTTTTTAAAGCCATACTAGAGACAGAACCCAGGAGAACTTATCATGAGTTAAATTCCTTTTCATTTTGAGACTGGGTCTAAGTTTGTGATCCTCCTGCCTCAGTCTCCCAAGTAGGTGGGATTATAGGCATGTGCCACTGTCTCCAACTTTGAGATTTCCTTACAGCCAAGAAAGTAAGGAAATAAACACCAAGTTATCAGTGCTTAAGTTTAAAACAAAGACTGCATGAATCCATAAACATTTGGAATCAGAGGAAACCTTCAAACTCAAATAAGCTTAGATAAAAAGAAAAATGAATTGTACAAATATATTATTCACATATCTCTATAATTACATCACTAGTCTATCAGAGATGAAGCTTCCTGGGAGTACAGACTATTCAATTTCCTTTTATATGCCTAGTTTTGCAACCAATTTATGTGAATAATAATCTAATAGTAAAATATAGTATTTTTTAAAAGATTAAAAAAATGTGATCTAAAGAGTAAATGGTACCTATGAATTTACAGATGGTTACCAATAAACTCAATTAAAACTCTTCCTATTTTAATGTTGTACCTATGCCCTTTAATTCTCCACCATCTGCTCAGCCCTTTATTTCTCAGAAAGGCTTACTTTCTTAGCCCTAAAAAAAACCAACCAACCAACAAACAAAAAACTATACTGTGTATATATAGTTGTGGGGAATTTCAAAGGCTGATTTATAATGTTATATCATTGACTTTTATTATTACTTAAAATCTAAGATGTTGGCAATAAGAAAATTAAAAAAACTTTATAGGACTCAACATATCCTTCCCCAAGCCACCCAAAAGCCAAAAGGTCAGCAGTCAGTACCAGAAGATATCCATAAAGTTACAGTATTCTTTAGAGTTTAATAAAGCTTACTGTCAATAATGTTTCCCCACTACTAAATTATAACCCTAAATTTCCTCTTTATAAAGAGGTCTTTATTTATTAGAGTTTGCATGACTTATGAATAAATGTATTCAATTAGGTGAGATTCAGAAGTTCCTGCAATCACTGACAAGTTCTCAAATGTTTCAGCAAACATTTTAGTCATGTTGCTTTTATATATCTCAATCCAATAAATTTTCTCCAATAAAATTTCTGAGTTGGATCTATTTTTCCCCAATAGAGCATGCAATTCCCCTATAAATTTTTTTTTTTTTCTTTTTTTTGGTGGAACCAGGGATTGAACTCAGGCCCTTGTGCCTACCAGGCAAGTGCTTAAGGAATTATTATTATTATTATTATTATTATTATTAATTTTTTGTGGTACTGGGAATTGAACTCAGGACCCTGCATTTGCCAGGCAAATGATTATTTTACTGAGCTATCTTCCCAGCCCTGCAATCCTTGTATGAAATACTGTATAAAATTTTAATATTACTAGTGGTAACTTCCCCGCCAAAACTGGACACTATGTAATGAAGAAAATTTCTAAATAGGATGGAAATGGACATATAAATTTGTAAGATGTCTGTTTAATATTAATAAGGATCATTAAAGAACTTTGTGATAAGTAAAAAGATTTCAGGTTGAAGACCATAAACTGCTACTTTGAAATAATAAGTATTACCTTGCTTCTTTGCTGAATGGGTAATATAATGAGAAAAAACATTCAGTTTATGAATGACATCTCTATTTAAATTGGTCTATCTTTGGAAAGTTTCTTGAATGTATTAAATCTTTGTCTTAAACAAATTCTATAAACATTCATACCTGGAGAAATGTGTTCAACTAAATCAAATAAAAGCAAAAAATCAAACCAGAATAAAACTACAGAAAAGTACTACATCATAACCACTGGTACATTTTAAAATAAAATCTAACTTTTAGAAAAGTATCAATTTTTTAAAATACAGTAACAAAACAAGCTAAAAACTGAGTTAAGATGGTACATTGTACTATTTGTAAGTTACGTTATAGAATCTATACTACAAAAGCCTATTTTTATTGCATCTATAGATATACCTGGCTATCTAAAGCCTTTGCACATGATTACTTAAAATATATAATACTTGCATACAAAAAGACTAGAACATCTCTAATCTGAAAATGTGAAATTTAAAGTGTTCTGAAATCTAATCTTTTTCAGTGCTGACATGACTCAAAAAGTTTTAGATTTTTAAATAATGGGTGTTTAACTGAAGAAGTCTATGTAAATATTAAAACATCTGAAAAAACCCTGCCATCAAAAACTTTTTAGTCTCACACATTTCATACAATGGATACTCAACCCACATTTATAAAACCTAAATATTCTCTCTTCAGACTACTGTCATTTCCCTGGATTTAGACCATTTTGGGTATTCATTTGAAGAAAATAAATGTCCATCTTTGTGATATTTCCAAAAGGATTAATAAAGCAATTAAAAAAACAGTATTTATAAATATAAAACAAGGGAAAAGGAATTTTTCTATTTTAAGGAAAAATTCCCCTCCCCCCAGCATCTCATGTTAGTATATCAACAAATAAGTTACTTTAAATTTCAGAGAAGTCTTTATCTCTTAAAAAATTTACCCTTTTGGGGGCATGCACTCACTCTGAAAAGCATACCTTTATTCCTTTATTTGCTACCTTTTGTATTCATCTTCACTAATTATTTGTTCAGGACACGAATTCCTAGAAGGGTCCTATGGAACCCTAACCTCTGATAGCAAACACAGTTTTGGTAGCATGAACCAAGAGGATAAATTCAGGTTCACCTGAAGAAAAAAGACCACCCACTCCTGTGAATCTCTGGAAGACCTAGAGCTTCTCTTCAAAATGCGAGACTCCAGGATTCTTCTGAGTACAGCTAAGTAGAATCACTAATAATCCTTAATCCACCATAGCTTTAATGGCCACCTGTATTAGGGTTCCTGTTTTCACTCAGATCCATAACCTGGGTAACCTTGCTATGTGGGGCCACAAGTCTTGGGCTTTTGGTAGTCTCATCTTTGCCATATTTTCTCCTCAACAGAAGCATGGAAATCCCCAATAGCGATATCTGTATCATAGTCTACCATTTCAGACTGACCAGGAAATGTTCTGAACTGCTCATATCTGGGCTCTATAACCCCCAACAATAAAGTTTATTTGTTTAAGGCTTTAAATGGTGATTGAGACTACAGCCCAAAACTCTCTGGACAAATTTACCAACTTTCCTCCTGGTGAACAAGCAGGTCAACATCTCTATAGATGTGCATTCTTTTTTCACTTGTCTTTTGACTGTTTTTTTTGCAGTCCAGCTGCTAAACCACAACATCCTAAGATAGGTGTAGAGAACACACTCCCCAATAGGCAGAGCTTATAGCGCTTTTCAGCTGGAAGTAGCTATATGAAGACAGAGACCATCAAACCTATAAAAATCTGCAGGAATCTGTCTCTCAGGGAGAAAGGAAGCAGGAGATTAGAGCATGGACAGCCAGATGGGAAAGTGGGCATGACCTATCAATCAGAGAGATCCAGTACACCATGTGTCCAAGCCCCGTACCTGGGCCCAATCACAGAAAGTTAATCTTTAATTCTTCTGGCATGAAATCAAATGGACTTTTTATATGACAGCCTAGATTTAACATTGAAAGGGAGGATAAAAAAAGACAGCAGCCATTAACCTTGTGGCCACTCATTATAAGTCCTTTCAGTGGCCTGTTCTGCACTCTGCAGAGTATACTTCTTTTTCTACCTTCAGTTGGCCTACACTCATTCTATAGAGTATACTGCTTTTCCCATCTGTTTTGGGGGGTAGAATCGGGGATTGAACACAGGCTCTTGCACTTGTCAGAGAAGTGCTTATTCCACTGAGCCATATGCCTGGCCCCTTCTTTTCCCATCTTTAATACATGTAAAACATGACTTAAAAAAAAAAAATCCTACTCTGACACCAATTTCAAGGTCCTTACTTCCCCAATAGTTATATGTCTATAAGTGAATTTGCCTTTATGGGAATTTAATAAAAACTTCTAATAAGAAACCTTATAAACTCATGAAGCTATGGCAGGAGGATTGCCAATCAATCCTTTTTTAGTGTAGCCTTTTTTAGTGGGCTACACTTAAAAAAAAAAAAAAAAAAAAAAAAGAGCTGAGTAAGGACCTAAAGTACTTCCTCCATGTATATATATACAATATGATCAGAATATATGATGACTTTAACTTTTTTACAAAAAAAAATATTTCAATAAAAGACAAATTCCATTAGTCATCTTTGATTTGAAACATACTTATTCCATCATTCTTGGTACTCGCTAAACCAATTCTAGAAGCCCTCTTCTGCAACTGTCTTTTAAGGTACGATTACAAAATACAGTAAATGTTGCTGCTAAGTACCTCAATGAAAGGTACGCTGGTGAAAAACTGGTGTGTCTTCATCTGCCTTATGGACTTGAGACCATGCAATTCTGGCCTTTCCCTAAAATTAAATGTAAATGTTGTGAATCAGTTCAGGACATTGAGGCAACCATGAGTGCAACTGAAGATAAAACAGCTCAGTGGACTAAGTGGCTGCTTTCGCATGTGCTGGGAACAGGGTTTGATCCCTGTCCTGCACGCCAGTGCTGACCCCATCCCTGGGGCGCGCTGAGCCAGGACAAGAGTCCCAGCTCTGGGGAGGCTAAAACAGGAAGATTATTATGAGTCCAAGCTATATAGGGAAATCCTGTACCAAATACATAAAAAAGAAAAGAAAAAAAGAGTACAAATGATGAAACTTGCAAAAGAGAACTTCCAAAACTGATCCAGAAAGTGGTGAGGACAATGGGAAAAAAATATGTTTGAAACAAGGTAGAGTATTCTGAAAGGGCTTATAAGAATTGCCTTTTATTGCAGTACTTTAAAAATTTAAACGCTAATATGTTTTGATCATACTTTGTAAATTAGGGAGCATAATACTTTTTTAGAAAACAAAGCTTTTTAGGGTAACATACCATATTAGTGACTTTATATATCTCAAAAAAGGAACTATAAAGATATTTAGTTAATAATTAGAACTAATCCACCAGTTATTTATACCTTTATGTGAATTTAATTAAAAAAACTCATATGGTGGTGAAACTAAGGAAGTGACTATTTTGAACATATAATTTTGGAATCCAAAGCCCTTCATTTTTTAAAAATTATTTTATATTTAGTACAGGGTCTATAGGGTCTTACTACACAGATCATACAGTGATCCTCTACAGGGCCTCAGGGTCTCACTACACAGATCAGACTCTTAGTGATCCTCCTGTCTTCACTCTTCCAAGTGCTGGGAGCATAGGCATGTGCCAATTTGCCCAGTCTCAACTGCCCTCTCAGTGTAGCCCTGGGGTCAGGGCTAGCAAAGCACGCTGGAGATCAAACCCCAGTCCCTGCTTGTCTGTCTAAGCAGGCATTTTAATCCTCTGAGCTATCTGGCCAGCCTTTCCAAAGCCCTTTAAAAAGACGAGTAGTAGGGCCGGCGGTATAGCTCAGCGGACTAAGCGCTTGCTTAGGTAAGCGCAGGGACCAGTGTTCGATCCTTGGTTCCCCCAGCCGCGCTGGCCCCGCCTTCGGGTGCGCTGAGCCGGCGATGCAATCCGGGCGCGGTGGCGCGCACCTGTAATCCCAGTACATGGGAGGCAAAAAGCAGGAAGATCGCTATGAATGTGGGCTGCATGCATAGTGAGACCCTGCACCAAAAAAATAGAAAAAGACAAAAAGACGAGTAGTACCAGTAGGTAAGAAGGGACAGTCTAAAATATGAGACTTTTGCCTAGAGATATAATGGAAGGGGGGAAAAAAAGGTCCCCACCCTAACAATAACCTATATACTCTGTAATCTGGTATGATGCTTCGCCTCATACTGTTTTTTTTTTTTTAATATTCATCATATTAAACAGAACTCCAGCTGTTATCTGAATGTAACTTTTAAGCAAGGTAGTTAAAATAAACTCCTTCAAAAATTAGAGGGAAGGGAATTTCCAGAAGGATGTGAAGTGTACCTAGAGCATATGAAAACATATTAAAGAAAATGAGATGACCAACTCAGCTACAGATTAAGTTCATTCACGATAATTAGGGGTTTATAGAAAAATTTCATTTTATCTTTTAAAATACAATCACAACTTTTGCGGGGGGTGGGGGGGGAGATGAAGGACTGAACCTGGAACCTTGCATTTGCCAGCCAGGCATTTGTGCAGCTAAGCTATAGATCCCCAGCCCTGTATACCTTTTTTTGTGTGTGTATACTAGGGATTGGACTGAAGACTTTGTGCTTGCCGGGCAAGCACTCATTCCCTGATCCTTCTACCGTCTTTAAAAAGAAAAAGGTAACCAGGTGTGGTAGCTAGAAGGAGGATTGCAAGTTGGGAGGCCAGCCTGGGTAACTCAGCAAGAGCCTATATCAAAAAGGAGGGAAACAGGGGAGTGGGGCAGGTGGGGATGCAGCTCTGTGGTAAAGTGATTATTTAGCATGTGTAAAGCAATTTGTTCAATCCTTATCATGCAGCAGCAGCACCACCAACAACAAATAAATAAAACAGGAAACAAAACAAAACATGTTAATCCTACACAAGTTTAAAAGACAAAGATATAATGGAAAAACCCAAGAGTGTAGAGCTATTAAATGCCACCTCAACTGTATGGTGGTAAGTTTTAGTATGAGTGTATTCACCTAATTTTTGCAGTCTAAAAAAAAAATTTAGAGAAGGAAAGATGCTTACAAATTTAACTGTAAGATACAAATAATTTTCTCTCCAAACAAAATTTCAGATTAAAATTACTGAAATTTTATACTTATTAAGTTGTTTGTTTGTTTTGCAGAACCAGGCATTGAACTCAGGCCCTTGCGCTTGCTTGTCAAATGCTTATTCTACTGAGCCATCTCCCCGGCCCCCTTATTAGTTATTTAAATAAACAGTAACTTTCTATCTTTAAAATTTTAAACAAAATACAAAATTCCTGAGCACTTAACATTTGAAGTTTCATAATAATTTTCTGAACTATTTAAGACTCACCATCACTTCCAAGTGAAGGTTGAGGGACAGGAGCTGCCTTAACTCTATTCCAAATTTAACTTTATCAAAGGAATACAGAAAAATATAAAGCACATCATCAATAAAGAATACTTTTCAGAATAACTTCAAAATGACATAGAACTTGAGATTAATACAAGACAAGCAGATGCTAAATGTCATTCTTTACTGAAACCAACCTTTTCTATAAAAGACTGCATTGAGGAACTCTTCTGCTTGTCTCTCGAATCGAATGATTTTTGCTTGCTCTTGTGTAAGCAGAGCTTCTTGCCCAGCTCCCGAAGCTGGTTCATCCAGGCGGACTAAGTGTCCCTGTAAAAATATTCGGTGAAATATTTGTACAAAATTCTCTCCTATTCAAGACAAAAATCACAGATGCATAAAGACAAATAAGAGCAAATAAAACATGAGTTTAATATTATTTCAAATAAGGAAAATTTTATCTTTACAAAAGTATAAAAGGAAAATAAGTATAAACCTATAATCTAGGTGGATTTTACCCATGTCCATTAAAAGTTTTGCTCAAAATTTACAAGGAAACTAAACTACTTAAAATTTTCCTTGAACATTCAAATATACTGGTTCACAGGCAAAATCAATTCAGACAAAATACTTCCTTAAATTAAAAATTAAAAACTTCAAATATCACTAAAGGATCATTTTTGTCTTTGTGAGATCTATTCTCTCTAATACAAGACATTTTGAATAAACTACCATAATGGGAAACCCAAAAAGAATATACTGTTCGTAAGTCACTGTTCTATAAAAACTGGCTCTCAAACCTTTAGTGGGTTGTAAAATTAACAGGTCAAAACTAGCCCACTAAGAAAACGCATTAAAAAATAACATGTTGCATGTTCTAAGTGTAAACATTTCAATACCTGTTGTAAAAGTATGCTCAAATACATTTGCAATATAAAATGAACAAAGTCCTCTGCTTGAAAAGTTCTAAAATGCTGTAGTAAAAATTAGCCAAGCTGCTACTAACATCTACTCCCAGACTGCTAATATACTTTATTAAGTGGATAATACTTTATACTTATCTCCACACTTCTATTAAGTAAGCAAGTGACTACAGCAGAAAATAACAAAGCAAAGTAACCTTTTAAAACATTCTTTAAGTCCCAGAGCATATAATTTACTTCAAATCACTGCAATGTATAGTCATACATTTATTTTCATTAATGAAAAAAGCATATGTTCTCTGAATAAGAAAATAGGACACACTTTGCCACAGTAAAAAGGAATTAAACATAGAGTGAAAGCATTATAAAACTTACAAGTCACTTCTTCAAAAAAACTTAAGGGGTGCCAGGGAGATAGCTCAGTGGAATAAATGCCTGCCTAGCAAATGCAAGGTCCTGAGTTTGATCCTTGGTACCAGCAAAAAAAAAAAAAAAAAAAAAAAAAAAAAAAAAAAAAAAAAAAACTTAAAACAAATCTACTGATACTTCTATGTAAGACACAGGAAGTTTGTTATAATTTTCAAAGTATATTGAGTATTTTAGACCTTTGTGATTGTTACTTGCCAATAGTCTCTAAAGAACAGGCTAAACAGTTATTTTTAAGGAATGAATCATAAAATAATGTAATTCTAATGTAATTTATCAGGTATGAAAAAACAATTAGAGCTCAATAAAATCTTTAATGATACTATGCTTTTCACTGTTCACTGATTTTCAAAGTTTCAAAGACATTACATATCATAAAATGTACTTCACTTCTTTGTTCAACAATCAGTTCAAGTCAGACACTGAACAAAATACTTAACAGTACTTAAAACTTAGTTTAACATGGCATTCAGGTTACTTTCTAATCTAAAACAAAACTAAGCAACCAGCTGAGCACTCACTAAGCAGGTATTGTATATTCTTCCTTCAATCAAATCATTATTGACAATATCAACCAAGATTCTGAAGTATACAGATCATTTAGGTGATTTATGTCAACTATAGTTACAACTGTTTTGCTGAATTGTTTTTATTCACATCTGTAAATTACTATCACCAGAATATAATTTGAGAACATTTTTCCTAACACCCAAAAGGAACCCTGGAACCATTGATACTCAGCCCCCATACCTCTAACATGCACCCAATTCTTAGAAGCCACTGTACCACTATATGAACTTTGGCCTATAGATGTGCTTGTTCTAGACATTTTAGCTAAATGGAATTAGTTTTTTCTCCTAATGTTTTTAAGGTACACATGTATTATAGCATTCTTTAGTAATTACTTGCTTTTACTGGCAAATGAACATTTTATCAATAAGCCACATTTTTTTATCCATTCATGTGTTAAATATTTAGGCTGTTCCCACATTTTGGCTATTATAGGAGTGACATTATTACACAAATTCTTGTATAGGTATGTATTTTCATTTTCCTTGGACATATACTTGGGAATAGAACTTCTGGGTCACGTTAACTATGTTTAACATTTTGAGGTGGTGTTGATCTATTTTCTAAAACAGCTGTGCCACTTTATATTTCCAACAGCAGTATGTGCATTCCATTTTCTCCACATGAACTTATTTTTTTGTTTTTCTTATTTTCTCTTATTTTTTCCAGTGAACTTATTTTTCTGATTACAGTCATTCGAGAGGATGAGAAGTGATGTCTCAGGGTTTGACTTATATTTTCTTATTGATATCTAGCTTTTTTTCAGGTGCTTAGTGATGACATGAATACATTCTTTAGAGAAATATCTGTTCAAATCCTTTGCTCATTTCAAAACTGAGTTATTTGATGTTGAGCTGTCTTTTTTTTTTTTAAATCAGGGACTTGCTATTTATTTCAGACTGGACTCAAATTCACAGCAATATTCCTGCCTTAGTCTCCCAAGTGCTGGAATTACAGATGTGCAACTACCATCTAAATTGCAAAAATTGGTCAACTATTCAACATGGAGGCAGAGGTAGATAAGCTAGAACTGATGTTCCAGAAAGCTGACTGGATTATATTTAGTACAGGCTGGAATATGAAATCAATTCTAATAATCATGATTCAGCAGGAGAGAAAAACCCAGTAATGCTCTTAAAGGAATCGTCAGCCATAAAGTCTTGATACCAAACTTTGTGTGCATGTTTTAAACTTGTTGCTATTGAACAGAAAGAGACTAAGAGTCACATTTATACTACTTTGAGTAAGACTATGATCATGACAGAACTATGAAAGCAAACAGATGTGGAGCCGTTACCACTGACTGAAGAAGAAAAACCTGGAACACAACAGTTAAAAATCTCACATGCCACACGAAGAAATGGAATAGCAAAAGACAACTCTAATGAAGAAGAGATTAATTCCAGAGAAATATAAAAAGATGTCTTGTTCATACTCATGAGTATGAAAGGGGGGGGGGTCAAGGGAGAAGAGGAGGAAGAGGCTTGATTTGAGTGACCAGGGAGTGAAACCTTTCATAAGAGAAGGATTAAGAAGGGCAGATTCCTTTGAGGTAATTGGTTATTCTAGCACCTGTGTACATTTAGATTCTTTTACCTATAGAATTGTTTTGGGGTACTTGTCAGACATTCCTGATCACACAACTTAAATCTGGAACTCAATTCTATTATACCAATACCACATTAATTTCACTTAGCAATGTTATCCAAGTGAATCCACTTTCCTACAAATTTCTTGAATTTATTCTTCTTAATAGTCAACTAGTAACAGATATATTTTATCCTTTCATCTCTTGATGAACATACAGTCTGCTTCCAGGATTTAGCTATTCTGAATTGTGCTGCTGTAACCATAGGTATACATGTATCATTATAAATACTGTCTTTAACCCTTAAAGGAAAATATCGAGAAGGGGAAAAGCTGGGTATATTTCTAGTTTTAGTTTGTTTTTGAGCAATCTTCATCAGGTGTATTGTATTAGTTTACACTCCCACCAACAGTAGAAGAGGGGTCCTTTTTCACTATAGCCAGCATGAATCTGATTCTTTGAAGACTGCCAGTCTTTCTGATGTAAGGTGAAATTTCAGTGTTGGTTATATTTTCATTTTTATAACTGTCAGAGATATTAAAACAATTGTCTCATGTTTACTGGTGATTCTTACTGAAGAATATCTGTCTCTTCATTTTACTCATTTTGAACTGAGTTTTATTTCTGTGTGGTCTATTTTTTTTTCTTTTTAGTTCTTTATTTTTTTTTATGGTACTGGGGATTGAACTCAGGACACCCTGTGCTTGCCAGGCAAGCGCTTATTCCACTGAGCTACCTCCTTGGCCCCCTTTTTGGTTCTTTATATATTCTAGATATTAGTCCTCTCTTGAGGAGTAGCTGGAAAAAATTTTTTTCCATTCTGTAGATTATCTCTTCACACTGTTGATAATATTTGATATAATGATATTAAATTTGATATGATAATATTATCTGTAGCTCAGGCTCAAGAAGTTCCCTGCCATTATTAGTTTGTTGGCTACTTAAAATATGTATGTATGTATGTATATATATATATATATATATATATATATATATATATATTACAGGGTCTACAGGGTCTCACTACACAGATCAGGCTTGTAGTGATCCTTTTGTATTCAGCCTCCTAAATAATGGGGATTATAGGCATGTGCTGTCATACCCAGTCTTTTTTTTAAATCAAAAAATGGTGTCTGGTATGGCCACATGATTTTGAGGATGTCAATTGAGATGATTATGTGGTTTCTTGGATTTATTATACTATATACATTTATTATACTACATAACTTGATTTTTGGAGTTTTAAATTGACCTTGCAATTCAGAGACAAATTGCACGAAATCATAGTACATAACACATTGCCAGATTTGGGATTGAGAATTTTATTGCCTTGCTATCCATTATGATGTCTTCACATAGTTTTTGGTATGAAAAATATTAGCTTCATGGCTAGGTCTTTCCTCTTACAATTTGGAAAATTTGTGAAGAATTGGTGTTTAAGTTTCTAGTAGAAATCATTCATGAAGATATCTGGTCATGGGCTTTTCTTTGATGAAGTTTAAAAGTAACTATTAAATCTTTAGTTGTTCTAGGTTGTATTATTAGTTTCCTTAAAATGCTGAAATATATTACTACAAATTGAGCAGCTTAAAAACACATTAGCCGGGGTTCATCCCCTGCATGTCACCCTCTGCTTCCCCCCATGCATGTGCCTGTAATCCCAGCTCTTGGGTAGCTGAACACAGGCAGATCACTATGAGTCTGATTATGTGGTGAGACCTGTAGTAAATATATTTCTCAAGAGTTCTATAATTCAGAATCCCAAATCACATCAGAAAATGCAGAAACAATTCCAGGCATACTTAGCCATCTTATCTTTGACAAAAGTGCCAAAAAATTCACCAGAAGAAAGATAGCCTCTTTAATAAATGGTGCTGGAAAAATTGATCTTGAACACATTTTTAATGGTTAACATTAAAATTAGGCTCATACCTTTCATCAGGCACTAAATCTGAAATGGATCAAAGATCTAAATATTAAAACAGAAACTTTAAATCTGTTGAAAGGTAAAACTCTTAAAGATGCTGGTATAGGCAAAGACTATGAATAAAACCCCAATCACACAGGATCACACACACACACACACACACACACACACGCACGCACGCACAACGACAACAACTGGGCTCTCATCCTATTAAAAAGCTTTCGCACAGCAAGAGAAACCATCAACAAAGTGAAAAGACAATCCACAAAGTGGGATAAAAGTTTGCCAGCTGTTTCTCAGACAAAGGATTACTATGAAAAGATATAAAGAACTAAAAAAAAAAAAAAAAAAACCAAATAAATAAACAACCCAAGAAAAACAGACCCCCTCAAACTTAAAAACCTAATCCAAAACTGGGCATCTGGCATAAAGATACACTTCTCAGAAGAAGAAATACAAACAAAATACAATATGAAAAATAACATTGCTGGTCATTTCAGAGATACAAATTAAAACAACACTGAGAGTCCATCATCCCCATCCCCCCAAGAATGGCAATCATCAAGAAGTCAATCAGTAACAGATACTGGGGGGGGGGGGGGGGTGTCACAGGGGAAAAGAAACTCTTCTCCACTGTTGGTGGTAAAGATCATACCACAGATGCATCCAGGTTTATAGGAGCACACTTTTTTAACAGCTAGGCCTTGAAAACAACCCACATGCCTATTAACTGAGGAATGGATAAAAAGATGTGGTCTTTTTTATACAATGGACTACTACTCAGCCACAAAGAAAAATACTTTGTGGAGACTTTTATAGGTAAATGGATGGAAATGGATACCATACTCTTAAGTGAAATAAAGCAGATG
Organism: Ctenomys sociabilis; assembly: GCA_004027165.1. Classification (NCBI taxonomy): domain Eukaryota; kingdom Metazoa; phylum Chordata; class Mammalia; order Rodentia; family Ctenomyidae; genus Ctenomys; species Ctenomys sociabilis. The sequence continues at coordinate 76,140 of PVKA01005239.1, read as the reverse complement.
CACCATGTATGGTATTGTCTCCCTAGTTTGAGAAGCTGAAAGAGCATAAATAAAATTCAAAATGTACAGTACATATTGTAAAATGGGAAGGCTCTTATTTACTAGCTACAAGTCTGTCACTTTACTTACTGCTATTTATATGGAGCTGTACCAGTTGCTTAATTTTTTTCATTGCAAAGATCTTCAACACCTTTAAGCATGAGCTTTTTTCCTTTTCAAAAAAACGCCATCTCATCAGTGGCATATACTTTCAATTTATTTATTTTTGCAAAACTTAAATTATTCTTTTTTCCTTTTTTAATTTTCATTTTTATCAGTACATGTTTGTAAAATATAATGACTATACTCACTGCGGGGCACTGGCACATGTATATTGATACTAAAATAAGGTATATGTTTAGACACATTGGCCAAAGCATAAATTTTCTAAGCTCTGTTTCAAATAGTCCCCCTTGGGGAAAGCTGTAAAATACTATGTCTAAGACCTACCCTTTTCTTTGGAAAAACTTTTGAGCCACCTCAGTGGAACTAGGGATGGGGACAGTGTTACATGTATCTCAGAATCTTGTGCTCTGTGAGCAGGGCAATAAGGACAACAGCCCATGTTCATGATGACTTGCCCCTCATGGCATGGCATCTCTGTCCAGTGAATGAGTTGGAGCTGGAGCAATACAGGATCAGAATTTTCAGACCGTGGTGCCTTAAGAATTCAATTCTAAATAAAAGGCTGTGTTGGAGAAGGGTGCCAGTCCTCTGGATTTCATATGCCTGGAAAGAAAGCATCTCCAATAGGACACAGAACGCAAGATGCTCACTTCCTGCTCCTCCTGCTCAGAGTAAAGCTTCCTTCATTCAAGCTCAGCTAAGGGAGAGGGGGTGAGATTGGGTAACGTGGCTCATATGCCAGATTCTTGCTATTCTCCTTGACATTTTGTCTTGCCAGTTTGTCTTATGAATGTATCCTTTGGGCATATGATGCCCTGGCGGCACTTCATAACTAGATAGAATTATAGGTATGCACCACCATAATCAGCAAAAAGATTTTTATCAGAACAGCATCATTATGCTGAAGTAGGAAGTACTTCACAGAGAAATAACAGCCTTAATATACTGTCTTCTGCTCGGGAGGCTGAGGCAAAAGGATTGTTGTGAGTTTGAGACCAGCCTGAGCTACAAAGTGAGCTTAAGGCCAGCCTGAACTGCATAGTGTGACCCTGTCTCAAAAAAAAAAAAAAAAAAAAAAAAAAAACTGTCTTCTGTAATTGTCTTGTATCTGTCCAAGTAGAATTAAATGGGCCTCAATTTAAATTTTGTAAATTATTCGTGTAGTTCCCAGTATTTACTATTTTATGTTTTGCAAAAGGGGAGAGTGAAGAGAAACACACACACACACACACACACACACACACACACACACACACACACACACACACAGTTAGGACAGATATATAGCTACTTTCTCTTAGTTCATTGAGAATAAAAGTTTGTACTAATATGCAATGTATTAATGATTGTAGCCATCCTTCATTGCTATTTTATCTTTTTTTCTCATTAAAACAAATAGAAAAGGGGAGGAGGGAGAAAAGTGGTGGGGGAGACAAAAGGCGGGGTAAAGAAAAGGGAGAAGAAAAGGTACAGGGAAGATTTCTGTTTATATAATATTTAGGACAAAGCACAGACCATGTATCTGTGGTTTCTCGGTAGTCTCATATTTGTGCCAGTTTTCCAATATCCTTTTAAAAAAATTCTTTTAAGAGAAAAACAACTAGAAAGCTGGTAATGTTTTGTGGTCTGACTACCCATCTTCCAAAGTTGAGAACCCACCACCACTCCAACAGAAAATGAGATTACTGAATAAATTAGGAGGAATTTCTCTAACAGGAAAGATTTCAAATTGTTTATTAAAAGCATTTACATTATGCCCTTTTATACCTAGTATTACCCTTTACTACTATTTTGTAAATCATTTATTTATTCATTTGGTACAGGGTTCCACTACACAGCTAGGGACTTACAGTGATCCTTCTGTCTCAATCTCCCCAGCACTGGGGTTGCAGGAGTGTGCCACCACACTCAGCTTCTTTACTACTGTTTTGTAGAAGGAATGGCAATAAAATATTATTAAGATATTTTCACATACAGTGTCTCTGTCTGTGTTGCTATAACAAAATGCCCCAGTATGGATAGTTTATGAAGAATAAAAGTTTTTGTGTTATAGTTCTAGAAGCTAGAAGCCCAAGGTCAAGGCACTGGCATCTGATAGCAGGTTAAGACATCCTCATATGGCAGAAAGCAAAAAAAACCACTGAGATCCCCTTTATAAGGGCCTAAACATAACTAATGAGAAAGGAGTTTTCAATCACTTCTACTTTCTCATATTATCACATTTGCAACAGCTGCAGTTTGAAGGGGGATACATTCACATTATACTATTTACTATTTACTGGATATTTGATAGCAATGGCAAACCTTTTAGAGACCAACTGCCAAACTATAATCCCAAGCCCATTTGTTTACTGCAAAAAGGTCAACACTGCAATTAAACCTGAATACTGAGGTTTTAGTTTAGCAAACACCCATATATTTTGCCTTCCAGTTGTTTTAAAAAAAAAACATAGTTAACAAAAGTGCCACAGGTTCACCACCACTGCTCTATGGTCTTTTCTACAACTTAATTAGCTCTCTTTCTCACTGAGCTGATAGAAATGCTACAGAAATTTCTTCAGGTTTAAGAGAAATGACTCTGTAAAACATTAATGAGATAAATTAAGAGGATAGAAATAAAAGTGAGCTAAACCACAATAATAAACTGGAAAGGTGGCAATTCTTTTCAACTTGACTACAGTTTCAATACAGTATTAATCAAAATTCTAAAAGGCTTTTTGAAAAATTAACTAATTTTAAAAATTATACACAGATCAAGGACTTACACAAGAGAAGTAAATTTGAAACAGCTGAAGAACTGAGGCTAGTGGATTAAGATATAAAGGTATAATAATCAATACATTGCATTAGTGTAAACAAAGGTATGTAGATCAAGGGCACAGAACAGGAGTCCAGAAACATACATTTATTATCATCATTTCACTTAACAAGGGAGTCAGGTATTTTAGTGCAAGAAAAGACATCCTTTTCAATAAATGGTGCTAGAACTAGATTTTCTCATGGGATATGAAATCTCAACTTTTACCTCACATCATAAAGAAAAATTAATGGGAAATGTATCAGAGATCAAAATGTAAACTTTCAAAAGAAGAACCACCACCACCACAGGGTGGGAATGGGGGAGGGTGGCACACCATGAGATCTTATATATTTGACAGTGGGCTACACAAAGATTTCTTTTAGGTTTTTGTTTCCCCCCCTGCTCCTCAATTGAGGCAGAATCAGACCTTGAACTCACTAGGTAGCCTATGCTGGCCTTGAATTCATGGCAATCCTACCTCAGCCTCCCAAGTGCAGGGACTATGGGTATATGCAACCACACCCAGTTTAGACACAGATCTTTTAAACAGGATGTTTAAAAACAATTAGACTCTGAAGGCTTGCATATGCAAAGCAAATGCTTTGAGCTATACCATAGGCTTCACAATTTTAGAAAAACCTGATAAAATTAACTTAAAAAATTTTTGCTTTTTAAGACTGTTAAAACTAAAGCTAAATAGCCTAGAAGAAAAATATCTAAACAATGTGTCTAATCAAAGAATTTATAAAGAAATTAAGAACTATTATGACATAAATTGGTTAAAATAGGCAAGGAATTCAAATAATGTACTTCATGTTATTCTCAATCATCAACAGAGAAATAAAAATTGAAACTATGAGATATTATACTTCACAGATACTAGAATGGCTAATTTAAGACTGATGATTTTAAATGTTAGCAATCATAAATTGAGGACAGAAACACAAAATGGCTCAGTCACTTTTGCAAACCACATGGTAATACAAAGTCAAATAAACATATGTATAATATGACCCTTCAATTCCAATTCTAGGTTCAGACATTAGAGGAAAAACATAAGCCCTCCAAAAAACTTTGGTGGGCTGGTGATATAGCTCAGCTCCCTCCTATTATGTGTGAAGCTCTGAGTTGGCATGGCACCCTCCTAAATGAATAAGTAGTAATAGTCAATTATCATGAACACTTGTGAGGTCCATTAAAAAAAGTGAATGGATAAACAAATGGTGACATGTTCATGCTACATGGAATTACTCATCAACAAAAAGAAAAGATTATACACAAAACCCAAATATAAATCTCAAAAAAATTGAAAGAGGTGAAATATTAAAGACTATAGGGCCTTCAGCAGATTAAAATGCCTACTTTGGCAGATGCAGGGCTCTGCCAGCCCCATCCCTGTCCCTGTCCTATGCTGAGATGGCAAAATGAGACTGGGAGTGGTGGCGGGTGCCTGTAATCCCAGTGCTTGGGAGACTGAAAATAAGAGGATCACTATAGTTCGATCTGAGAAGTGAGACCCTGTACTAAATACATTGAAAAAGAGTGTATATTGTAGGATCACATAAAATCAGAGAAAAAGTAAAGCTATTGCGAATGTACGGGTCTGGGGGTTACAAAGAATAATGGGATAAAGAAAACTGTTCAGAGTAAAGAAACTATCTTTCATCATATTGGTGTTAAGCAATTATCTACTTTTACCAAACCTTGTTAAAATATACTTGTTGTATGTAACCATTACATCAATTTTTAAACACCATTAAAACTTGGTTCACAGTACCTGTCTGGCAAGTGCAAGGTAGTGAGTTCTCTCAGTTAAAAAGGAAAAAAAAAACACTCAGCATATTAAAGATACTAGACATCAATGTTTCACTGACTTTCAATTCTTTAAAGTTTAAAATAAAAAATGATTTTGACTTACATTTTTTAATTTCAACAGAAATGAAAGGCTTATATTCAAAACTTCATGTAATTATCTTTTCTCCTAAAAACCAAACGTACTTTTAGTAAAAAACCAGTTATCTTTTGTTATCTACATCTCCGTATAGTACTCTTAAAAAAAAAAAACAAAAAACATACATTCACTGGCCAGGAATTGATCACTATTTATCTTATATTAAAAAATACACACAGCAAGGTAAGGAGGCTGTTATTGTGATGTGGTTTGTTCCTACAAAAACTTCCATCCCCACTGGGAAGTTTTAAGAGGTAGGACTAGGTTAAGACTTAAGAGTTGATTCTTAGGCACATTAGGAGATTCACAGGAATAGCCTTCATGAATTAATCTACTCATGAGTTAATTGTTTACCTTGGAAGGGAGTCTGTTTTAAAAGCCAGTTAGAGGTCAGGCGTGGTGGCTTAGGCCTGTAATCCCAGCCCTTGGGAGGCTGAGGCAGGAGGATTGTTGTGAGTTCAAGACCAGCCTGAGCTACAAAGTGAGCTTAAGGCCAGCCTGAACTGCATAGTGAGACCCTGTCTCAAAAAGACTAAATAAATAAATAAATAAAAATAAAAGCCAGTTAGGCTGTGTCTCTTAGACCCAGGCTTCAGCCATGTGATACCTGTTGCAAGCACTTCAGGATTCTGTGGAGTGATGCCCTAGCAGCAAGGCCTTCACCACATGTGGTCCCAGCCTCCAAAACTATAAACCAAATAAACTCTTATTCTTTATAAAATGCCTAGTCTGTACTCAGTTATAGCAACAAAAAAACAGGTTCACTATTGTTTAATGGCTGGTCTTTGTGAATGAATTCATATGTAGATTTGTAAAAACTTCTTAGCAAAGGAATCAGATCTTAAAAATAATTACAAGTGTTGAAGCAGGGAAAGGACCAGAGAAACCTAGTACATTTTGTACCAGAGAACATCGAAATGCTCATAAAAAGATGGTTTGAAGGGGCTCCACTACTTTAGAAGATAACACACTGTATAGGAAAGTACAGACTCTAGGGCTGGGGTGTAGCTCAGTGGCAAAATGCTTGCCTACTACAGGCTAGACCCTGAATTGGATGCTGTGCACCACAAAACAGACAAAAAGAAAGGGAGAGGAAAGGAAAGGAAAAAGACAAAGGAGAAACTCATTCCAAGCTAGAAGAGAAACTCTTCCTCACAGTTTAAAGCCAACTAACACAGGAAAATAAGTTAACAATAACTATTGGAAAAATAATTCATGAAGGAAACTACCATAAATACTAAAACAGATGAAACTGTGATGAGGACAAGATACTTACAATCTCAAAGTATATCCCCACAAATTATTTATCACAAGAAAAATGGCAATATTTCAGTAGAGAAATCTAGCAGACATCAACATCACTCAAGGAACACTGTTAATATCACTTAGTAATTCTTCCATGAGCATTACATGGACTTAATCATTAAGAAACATTAAAAAAAAAAAAAAAGAAATTTCACAAAACAAATTATCTATACTAGACAAATCCAAGCCAAAGCCTGCTTACAGCCAGCCCTAGGCAGCTATTAATGTGGGTCCACAAGACTGTAAATTCTAACATTATGTCGCTTTTGGCTATGTTCCTAATTATTCAATTGAATAGTGCTTGCATATAACAAAATGCAGTGTTGGGGAGGACACAGTGCTAAACTTGCATACTGCTTGAGCTGTCTTCAGATTCACATGTAGTTAAACTGAAAGACTGTCAGTATGTAAGTTTTCTTATTTATTGAACTTGGACTTCGGCTCTACCTCTGGGGCAAGCTAAGACAGTGATTGAGACTGGGCATGGTGGAGGAGCATGACTGTAATCCCAGGACTTGGGAGGCTAAAAACAGGAAAATCCCTATGAATCTGATCTATGTAGTGAGACCCTGTAGAACCTGCAGACCCTGTACCAAATACATAAAATAAATAAACTTGGATTTATCTTATTTTGTAAAATAATTTCATTGAATTAAAATATTTTTTAAAAGAAGCTTTGTTAATAGAGAGATATTTGTTCTGAGGTAGGGTCTCACTATGCATCCAGGCTTGCCTTCAATTCAGGACTCTTCTGTCTTGGCATGCTGAGTGCTATAATTACAGACAAGTTATCCCTACATCCAGGCCAAGACAATTGTTCTTCACTCACATGTAGTTCAGGGAAGCAAAAGAGGTGGATTCCTATCGTCTATACTTGTGGTGGCAAACCTATGACACACATAGATAGCCAACTGTTTATCATCACTGAAAGATCTAAAAGGTTTGGCATCACTGAGCTCTTCAAAAACATCACTGTCAAAACTGGACATAGTAGCACGTGCCTGTAATCCCAGCTTTTGGGAGGCTGTAAGCAGGCAGATCACTATGAGTCTGATTTAGTAGTGAGACTCTGAACACCCTGGAGACCCTTCCCTAAAACAAAAAAAAAAAAGTCACTGTCATTAAAAAATATACAAAAGGCTGAAGAACCATCCAAGTTAAAGAGACTAAAAAATAATGACAAATTCAACAAGTGATACTAAGAGTTTGAAATGGGGGGAAGGGAGATCATAAAGATAACTACAGAACTTGAGTGTCTTAGTTACTTTCTCATCACTCGGATACAATACTCAATATTGGTTCAGCAAGAGGTTTACTTTGGCAGCAGTTTATAAAGTTTTCATTCCATAGTTGGCTGGCTCCAAGGTGGGTCAGGTTTAGGGGACATGGCACATGGGTATAGCAGAGGAAGGTTGCTCTTGGAATGGCAATCAGGAAGCAGAGATCAATCAAGGAAAAAGGGAAGGAAATATACTCTCCTAGGTCACATCCCCAGGAACCTACTCCTCTGACTAGGTTCCACTTTCCAACATCAAATTTAGCTACAAATTTATCAGTGGACAAATTTAAAACTTTTAGGTGCCTTTTGCTCTTGATTCTCAAGATAAGGTGGCTGAAAACATATCTAAAAGTACACAAACCACTACCTGAATGTTAGGCTGATAAATTCTCTCAGTCAGGTTAATTAGTCTGCTCTCCTTATTCTAGGTCTCTGCAAAGTCTCTGGACATGAGTAAAATGAAAATTTTTCTGACAAACTATACACAAATGGTCTGTTATCCAACTGTCACTGAAGTGCTCATTCCTAACTGAAACCTCTTGAGTCTATTCTTTACTGACTGAATTTCTATCACCCTGTGGTCTTTTAAGCTCTGACTAGCCAGCATCTCCAAACTTTTCCAAACTCTTCCCACAAGCTAGTTTCAAAGGCTTCTGAACCATACAGTCAGGGAGCATCACAGCAATGACTCCATTTGTAGTACCAAAATCTGTCTTAGTCTCATTGCTGAGACATAATACCCAACAACCAAGATGTAAAGGGAAAAAAGGGCTTATTTGGCTTATAGCTTGCAGAGGTTCGGTCCATAGTTGGCTGGTTCCAAGGAGGCAAGGCAGAGGAGTATACAGAGAGCTACTTATGGTATAGCAGAGAGAGACAGAGATATTTCAAGGAAGGAGAGATAAATCCTTCCAGGTTACATACCCAGTGACCTACTTCTTCCAACCAGTCTTTACCTACCAATATCACAACTTAGCTAATTCACTTATAAGTATCACACACCTATGATCCAGTTATCTCCCATAAACCTAATCTACGAGCACAGACTGGGGAGACATCTAGATATAAACCTTAATATTAAAATTGATAGATTAAGTATCATGGAATACTGAGGTCAACATTCTTAATTCTGTTACTGGAATAGTAGGAGGGAAAAAAAAGTAAATGCTATCATTTTAAGGAAGAAAACCTACCCTGAAATATATAGCAATGAACAAGTATGAGAGATCTGTTTCCTGCAACTTCTTTTTCTTTTTCTTTTTTTGGGGGGAGGGGAAGGGTCTACAGGGTTTTCAGGGTCTCACTACTAGATCGGACTCATAGTGATCCACCTGTTTACAGCCTCCCAAGAGGTGGGATTACAGGTGCATGCCACCACGCCCAGTCTCAATTGTGTGCCCCAGGGGCAGGGCAGGCATGGCAGGCCCAGGAACTGAACACTTGGACCCTGTGCCTGCTTGCAGGCACTTTAATTCACTGAGCTATCTGGCTGGACTTTTATTCTCAAGTAATTCAAGGAAATGTATTTACAGTAAGAAGAAAAAATAAGAATAAATAACAAGGAAAACTGCTAACTAATACATCTAGGTGAGGGGTATATAGAAGTTTGTGTACTACTCTTATGATTTTCCAGTAAATGTGAAATTATTTTAAAAGTTAAGAGTCATCAAATGCTGAGTTATGCTTTTCTCTTGCAAGTCCTATTTGTTTCTCTACTGTTCTCTGTAACGGTGGCTGCCCTACCATTAAATTGTATGTTTCAGGCTTTCCTTAAAATCTTAAGGATCTAGTGAAGGTATTAAAATGGTTAAGGGGGGCAGGGAGGATTTAAGATAACTAGTAAGTGTTTTATTTAAGTCTTGCAGGTCAATCAGTCTCAGTTATATTTTCTCTAATTTATGCCAACTTTTTTTAACTTGAGGCTATTATAAATACAGGCTGTAGAACAAGTTTAGTAACAGCCCGACCTTGCTCCCAGGGCATACTGAGGCTAATCCCAGCTCTTGGGAAGCTGAAAAACAGAAAAGATCACTAGGAGTCTGATCTATGTAGTGAGACCCTATAGACTCTGTACTGGGGAAAAAAAAAAAAAAAAAGTAGCAGGCTACAGTTTGCTGATTCCCAATACAAATGTTCAATTTCTTCAAGATCTCTGACAAATACAGTTCAACTCTTTCCTGAAATAGTTAAAGTATCACTGAATAAACAAAGCAACAAAATTGACAAGGAAGTTAGCCCTCAAGCCAATAAACAGTTAATATATTTAAATAATAAACAGAACACTTTTTAAAGCTACTTTTAAAACTCTGTCACATTATGACTTTAGGTTTTTAGTATGGTCAGACCGGAGAAGGATACTTGCATACTCAGCCTTTTCTCTGAGGGCTTGTAAGGAAAAGAAATGAAGGACAGATTAACACATTTCACTTGGGGAGGGTATGACATAAAATTTCTGAAGTGAAACACAAACTGAAAGGATGTCAATTTAAAGCTACACCCATGTAGCATTTCAAATGCCCACTGTTAAGAGTATAATTTAAAAAGCCAGGTGTGGTGGCGCATGCCTGTAATCCCAGCACTCGGGAGGCTGAGGCAGGAGGATTGTTGTGAGTTCAAGGCCAACCTGAGCTACAAAGTGAGCTTAAGGCCAGCCTGAACTGCATAGTAAGACCCTGTCTCAAAAAGACGGGAAAAAAAAAAAAAAAAAAAAAAAAAAGAGTATAATTTAGACAATATTGTTTTAAATCAATACCCCAGGGTACAGAAAATCTAGGAATTAAAAATTTACACAAGCAAATTTATAATGTTAAAAAGCTTTCATGTAGTCATGTGCCTACACCCACATCCACATCTGCTACCCCTGGCTTACTGACATTTCAGGCAATGAACTAAAAAGATGCAACTCATTGATTTAAATGTCATTTTTCTACATCTTATTATTTTAAATGTCAGCAAATTCTAGAGAAAATGGTTCTACCATTTCAAATGCCCATATATTTTAAGGTCAATTATCTAACAGGAAACCTTACTTTGCTTAAATTATTGTTCTATACACAAAGCATGAATTATGCTTAATGCAATTTTTGCTGTGTCAATATCAATTTTACTAAGCAGACTATCAAATAAAGCAATCTGAAGATAAGCACATACCAAGAATCAAATGTGCTTTACATTATTATACGTAATCCGTTACTACTATTCATGGAAATTAAGCCTAAAGGACAAGCAAATGACTTAACAATATTACATTTGTTAACCAGTTTCTCTATCATGACACTTCTTCATCAGTTTCTCTGAGCTATATATAGTATTTTAAAACATTAAAACATCAAGCCATCCCCACACTCCATAAATACTGAGTTTCTTTTTCTTTTTTTATGTATTTGGTACAGGGTCTCACTGTGCATCTCAGGCTCACAGTGATCCTCCTGTCTGCAGCCATCACCAGTGCTGGGACTGGTGGTATGTGTCACCACACTCAGTCTCTGTGGCCAGCTCAATGTGCCCAGGGACAGACAGGGTCAGCATGGCACGTGGTGTCAGGGATCGAACCCTGGTCCCTGTGCTTACCAAGAATTAAATGTGGTTTACAAAATGTACAATAAACTTAACTAAGAATGATTTTATTATTATATAGTGATCCTCCTGTTTGTAGCATCCCCCCAGCACTGGGACTCCAGGCATGTGTTACCACATTCAGTCTCTGTGGCCAGCTCTGTGGCTAGTTATTATCAAAAATCAACACAAAGAAAGTAACAAATACTGGCAATAGTCTGCTGAGCTATCTCACTGGCCCTAACACTGGGTTTCTTACATGTTTTTAGTTGTTGGAAATTGAAAGTTTATCCCAGTTTTCATCCATAACCCCTTTTCTATCAGAAGACTTTGAACTCTATCTGCTCTCCATAAAGACTGGATACGAAGATCTCTAGACCTGAAGATTACTATATAAATGCAAGGATATCAAACTGCCTATTTGAGGCAAAACAACCCATTACAGAATCTGGCTAAGAGTAATTAATTTTCCTTCCAAAAAATTCCTATAATATTTATACTACTTAAATAGCACTAGTTTTATAACTTGCAATATCTGTTTCTTATTTCCTCCACTAGAGCACATATCCCTTCAAAAGATTCAGCTACTTCCAAAAAGCATTCCCAATTCACATGACTGCATGAGGCTTTGGGGTGACATTCACATTCATACCATAATAGCTATTATCAAAAATCAACACAAAAAAAGTAACAAATACTGGCAAGAATATGGAGAAACTAGAACCTCTATACACTGTCAGTAGAAATGTAAAATGGTACAGCTGCAATGAAAAAGTCTTCTTATTCTTCAAAAAATTGAAGACAGAATTACTGAATGATTTTTTTTTCTTTCTTTCTTTTTTTTTTTTTTTTTTGTCTTTTTGAGACAGGGTCTCACTATGCAGTTCAGGCTGGCCTTAAGCTCACTTTGTAGCTCAGGCTGGTCTCGAACTCATAACAATCCTCCTGCCTCAGCCTCCCGAGTGCTGGGATTACAAGCATGCGCCACCACGCCCGGCTTTACTGAATGATTTAAAACTCCACTTCTCAATATATACACAAATTAACTGAAAGGCAAATCTCAGATTATCTCTAACAGCCAACAAGGTAAGCAACCAAAGTGTCCATTTATGAATGAATGGATGAATAAATAAAACATAATATAAACATAAACAGTGGGGTTTTTTTGTTTTTGTTTTTTTTTTTTAAAAAAATGTGTTTAGTACAGGGTCTGTAGGGTCTCACTACACAGATCGGACTCACAGTGATTCTCCTGTTTTCAACCTTCCAAGCACTGGGATTACAGGCGTGTGCTACCATGCCCAGTCTCATTTGCTATCTCAGTGCACTCTGGGGGCAGGGCTGGCACACAGGGCAAGGACTGAACCCTGGTCCCTGCATCTGCCTAAGCAGGCACATTAATCCATTGAGCTATCTGGTCAGCCCTGTTTTTGCTTTCAAAAGAAGAAAACTATGGCACATATTACAATATGGAAAAAACCTGGGAATAGTATGTTAAGTGAAACAAGCCAGCCACAAAAATGATAAAACACTGTTGTACAATTCTACTTACATGAGATAGCTAAAAGGAGTCCAATTAAAGAGACAAAAAACACATTGGTGGTTATCAGAGTCTGAAAAGAGAAGTAATTGGAAAAGTTGTTCAATAAATATACTATGAATAAAACCAGGGGCCTATCTATGCTAGGGAAGTATTCTACCACTGAGCTACTGCTCTAGCCCATAATGTATACAGTATTTTCATTCTGCAAGATGATAAGTGCTTTGGTGGTCTGCTGTGATAGTACAATGCAAGCCACACACACACACACACACATACATACATACATACATACATACATACATACATACAAATGTGTGTGTGTAAAAAAGAAATGACAAAGAACAATCTATGATAAAAATGCAAACAATTTATAGAAGAATGGAAAATCTTTTCAAGAATGGGGGATAAAGAAAAAGAAACAGAACAAACACAAGCTCCATGTTAGAGAGTATGGAACAAAGAGAAAGACAGCATAGATCAGTAATGGCAAACATTTTAAGAGATAAGTACCTAAACTACAACTGAAAACTGATTTACTGATTGAAAAAACGCCAACAATGCAATTAAAAGTTTAGAAAAAATAACCCATACATAAACATCCTTTGTCTTAAAAGAAAAACAATATACATGCCACATTTTGACACCAGTGGCCTAGACCTACACTTGTGGGCAAAAAGAAAAAAACTGATACAGTATAAGATACTAAAACTAAAATACTGAGGTACAATGGGAGAACACATTCTAACCAAAATTTCTGTACAACTGTATTCTAAGCTTATTCATAACATTCACTAAGTGCAAAAATTCCCTTAAGCAACACAACAAGAAGATATACAGACTCACCACAGAATTTTGGAATTCAGTGCTTGGGGAGATCGCTCAGGGAAGATAGCTCTTGCCTGAGTTCAATCCACGAAAAAAAAAACAAAATTTTTGGAATTCAAAGGAACCTCCATGTCTATCCAACTCTCACTTTTTGTTTACAATCACAAAATGTGATGCTAACAAAAATGACATTTTAATTATCTATTATCTAAGACTTTAGTTTTTCATGCTTAAAAACCACATTACTAAACAAGGCAATCATGTTCATTTTCTTGCAAAATCAGCTGAGCATGGTGGTGAACACTTATATCACTCATGAGGCTGAGGCAGGAGGATCCTACAAGTTCAAGGCTAGCCTGAGCAAGACTTTGTCTCAAAAAACCAAAGAGGGGCCAGGGAGATGGCTCAGTGGAATAAGCACTTCCCTGGCAAGTGTAAGGGCCTGAGTTCGATCACCAGTTCCGCCAAAAAAAAAAAAAAAAAGGTAGCTTTTCTGTTATTGGCCTATGTAGGAAAAGGAAAAATAAAAGCTTCCACAAGACAACAAAAACTAAGCAACAATCCCAAACAGAGCTCTCACTAAGGTCATATATGTATATGTATATTTTAAAATATCACCTTCATATCTGTTTCTCATTTTCTTTGCCCTCACTGTGAAAGTTGGTAGACTAGGTGCTTATGACACTCCTGCCTTACAAATTCCTGTCCAATGTAACTCCTACACTTACAACTGCATTTCCTAATTTCAAGAGAAATCCTGAATTATTGTTCAGTTAATTTCTTGTTGGTTCTCCTGTAATCTTACCTTATAACCATACCTTTCCCTTAGTTTTAATTTCTTTCTTCCCTCCTGTTTCTTGAAGAATACTGAAGTATTACTTAAGCTTCTTCCTCCTATAAAAATGTTGATTTGCTTTGTCCATTCTTTCTATAGTCCTGTTTTCTTCATCATTCCTTTTGCTGACAACTTTTCACACTAGTGTGTAGACCCAGTTCTTAACTCCTAGTTACTCATTAATACAGTCAGACTTTTGTCTGGCTCCCACAATGAGTATACTTAAGAAACTATTTTCTCAAAGTATGTTTTGAAGAAATGTGTTCAACTCATTAGGAGTTTTTGCATTGCAGCAAACATGACAATTTATTTCCTACTTATTATATAAAATAGGATCCTACAAGATATCTAATACAAAATGGGCAATTCATGTAATCCATAGTTTAATTTTAATTTTTATTCTTTTGATACAGGGTCTCGGTAGGCAGTTCGGCAGCCAGGTCCAGCACAGCATGCTATATTAGGGAACAAACTTGAGTCCTTGCACTTGCCAGGCAGGCGCTTACACTGCTGAGCTATCTACCCCGTCCTTATTCCATAATTTATGTCCTTTCCAGTTTTATGATTCTTCCTACTTCCTAAATGATGGTATTCTATGAATCCCAGTATTCCATGCTGTACTCCTCATATAATGCATCTACTCAGACATTCTTTACCTGTACTCTGAAATCCTCCAATTAAGGATTCATCTCAGAGCTTGTATCCAACTCAATTTAAACAACCCAATCTGTTGGACATTCCCAAAGAAATTTTCATTTTCACCACAACTGCCTTAAGGTAAATAAATTCAAGTGTTCTCTCCATGAATGCATTTCCTTTTTGTCACAGCCACCTAGGCTTAGAAACTTAAACCTAGTCCTAATTTCACTGGTGAAACTATAGCACATGTGTGTCATTTGTTTTTCCTTTAAGACAAAAGACGTTAATGTATGAATTTGTTGTAAACTAAAACCCACTGTACAGGTTTTACTGCAGCACTGGCACTTTGTGATGAGTGGATTTTGGTGTTGTCATCAGTGGCTTAAAATCAGTATCAAGTATTATTTACATAATTACTAAGTTTTCACACAGATCTTATGCATCTTTACGATCATGACCATAGTTCATTTCTTAGATTATATGTACTGCCTGTAATTGTTACTATAAATCTATCCCTACTGCCATCCGAAGAACTGTCAAATCAATTACTCTAAAACAATGATCTCCTAAAATGCCAGATGAGTCCTGCCCTATCTCCTTGATTAAACACTTAAGCAACTCTAGTAACATCTACTGTACCTCTCAAATGCTATAATAATGTATGCACAGTTTCTTATATTATACATTTTTAAAACATTACACATGAGAATAAAGGGGGAATTTTATTTTGAATGTTTCCTACCTATATAAAAACTTTGGCTCTGAGTGTATAGAATGGATTACTTAAATCTCCCTGTAGATTACAGGCTTAATTGCTTTAACCATCTATGTCTCCCTAATATTACACAAGCAAGGAAGGATCAGATCTTTTCTGCCATCTTCTCTGGTGAATCACAGAACCAGACATTCAATAAATTATTCTGAGTCCTTGGGTCAATTGGTTAACCCTGACCACATAAAATTGGACAGATGAGAGTGAATTACCATTTAATGGTTGCTCAGCCCCTGTTCATTCTCCAGATGAATCCACAGAGGAGAAGGGGTGAAAACCCCTCTTACAATACATTTTCTTTAACCAACAACTATTCAGTCTTTCAAGTAACTTTTCTTAATCTTTCTAAGTGTACATAAGGTCTTTGGAAATAAAAAGTTCAGTCTCACAATTGAGAAGGGGTGAAAACCCCTCTTACAATACATTTTCTTGAACCAACAACTATTCAGTCTTTCAGTAACTTTTCTTAATCTTTCTAAGTGTACATAAGGTCTTTGGAAATAAAAAGTTCAGTCTCACAATTTAGACTTCTATAACTGTATCTAATTTTGGGAGGATTTTTTTGGGGGGGGGGGCACCGGGTACTGAACCAGGACTTCAAAGACTTACTCAAGCACTCTCTCACCACTCTACATTAAGCCCAGTATTAATAGTTTACTCTGCTTTAAACTTTTAATGTAATAAAAGACCAAATCTTATACATTAAAAGAATATATCTAAACTTATTTTTTTGGCCAGCTCAGCTCACTCTGGAGGTAGGGCTGGAGCAACATGTGGTGCTGGGGAACAAACCATGTTCCCTGTGTGCTTGCCTAGGCAGGCGCTTTAGACCACTGAGCTATCTCACTGGCCCATATTGAAACTTTTAATTAATATGTACTCAGTGATCAGAAGAAACCCTAAAATGTTCAGCATAAGCATAACTTAATGGAGTAATAATATAAAAAACACTTATAGTTACATGACTCTTGAGCATGTAAAATATGTTCAAGAATATTTACATCTGCTCCAACCATATCACTGCTTAATTATAGGACTAAATGCTCTGCTTCATTCAGAATGTTCCTCTCTCACCTCTGCTTGTTCAGAACTATGTAATTCTTCAGAACTACAGCTCAAATCCTAACCATTGTGGCTTGTATCTTGATACCCTCCTCCCTCAAGGACTCACGCAGTCATAGGCAGGGCTTTTTGAAGGTGACAGCATCTAGGGTGTGTGATGCTGTGATTGATTCATGATATAATGCTAAGATTAAGGGTCTAAGTGCAATCAGCCTAAGAGTAGACATCCTTAAAGATAAAATATGAGACACAAAGAGGGCTGTGGTTGCTTTTAGATTTACTTCTCTATTTTTCTGCCTTCTGACCCCCATGAATGGTTTTTTCTCTATTATACCCCTCTGCTGTATCACCTGCCTCAGAACCAGCCAACTATAATCTGAAACTTGTACAAGCTGTGAGCTAAATTAAGACAACAATTAAGACACTAACTTCTTTAAACATTCTTTTCGTGGTTTTTTTTTTTTTTGGGGGGGGGAGGGGGACTGAACTGGGGATTGAACTCAGGCCCTTGTACTTGCCAGGGAAGTGCTTATTCCACTGAGCCATCTCCCTGGTCCCTAAACATTGTTTTAATAGGGCAAATTTATAAGACTATAATAAACTTAAGCAAAAACTAATTTTATACTTTGTTATACCATCCCACTCTGCCTTGGGCTGAGAGATAGTTCAGTGGTAGAGAACTTACCTTCCATGATCAAGGCTAATAACCTTTTGTCACTGTTATATCTGTTCTTTATACTATCAATAACATGTACAATCAATTGAAAAGTCTCATGAGATGGAATTTTAAACTTAGACACAGAAAATGCATGCAGATTTATGTGTATTTTAAACACACTTTCATAGATTAGATGACACCTGTAATACCAAGCATACCAGGTACAAAAACTTAGCATTTTTATATAATTTTTCACCTAAAAAAATAAAGATTTCTTGGAGAAATCCAAGGCTGGCTCATGTTAAACAGAGGGTAACCCTAGGACCTAGGACTTAGAACCTCTTCTTTCTGTCTATACTGATGCTGAATCACTCTAGCAGTAAGTTGTATCCCCAAACCTTTTTATTTATTTATTTTTTTTTGAGATAGTCTTGCTAAGCTAAGCTATTCAGGCTAGCTTCAAACTTGTGATCTTTGTATCTCAGTATTCCAAGTCTCTGGAATTAAAGGGGTTTCTACCATGCCCAAACTGTGGAACATATTTTAGTGCCATAAAGTAATCCAGCTTTTAAAAATGATAAAAACAAAAAAGGACACACTCAAAAGGACTCAAGGGCCTATGACAATCTGAACTAGAAAATACAAATTCAATTGTATTGAATTTCATTCTATAATACACAATAAGCTAAAAACAATAAATGCATCAATGACAGGAAAACTCATTCTTATGGAATTCCAACTAATAACAATAGAGAAAATAATAGTTTTTTTTTAAATCAACATACAGTAATCATTTTTTCAGGAAATATTTATCAATAAATGCTAAAATTTTTAAGTAGTAAAGAAACAATTAATTTAGAAATTTCCATTTTTTTCTCCATAGGATACCTACTATGTGAAAAAGAGGGTAAAAACTCAGGAACTTTATAGTAGAGAAACTGCCAGATACCACTTTAACTAAATAACTGAAGTACACACAATATGCTGTACGACATAGTGTACTAAGGATAATACAGTATCAATTCTTAAGAAATTTCTACTAAAACATTCACAGCTTAACTTCAATCATGAAAAATAAATGTTAAATCCAAATAGAGGGACATTATATGAATTAAACTGCAACCTTCCTCCCTTAACCCCCCCAAAATATGCATTAAGTTGCCAGTATTTTTTTTGTGTGTGTGTGTGTGCAGGGTTTCGTTACATAGCTCCGACTCTTAGTGATCCCCTAGATTTCTGTCTTCCCAGTGCTGGGATTACAGGCATGTGCCATCACACCTGGACTCCATCACCGCTCAGTGTGCCCAGGGGTGGAGCCAACACAGCATGAGGCGCCAGGGATCACATCCTGACCTCTGTGCTTATCTAAAAGCAAGCGCTTAGTCCACTGAGCTATACTGCCAGCCCTAAATTGCCACAATATTCTTCATAAGTCAATATTCTGAAGACCAAAAAGAACTAAGAATTATACAAGACTAAAGCAGACATGAAGCCCTGAGAAGTAGTGCATGTGCACACACAATACTCAGAACACCCTGGGAAGCTAAGAAAGGAAAACCAAAGTCTAAGTTAAACCTGGGACACTCAGGGAGGCCTTGCCCAAAAATAAATTTAAGGATGTAGCTTAGTGCAAAGGCTTTGAGTTTAGGAAAATAAAACACAACCTAAGATTCTACATTTGTCATCTGAACCAGAAAAGGGACATTATTGGGGTAACTGGTAAATTCTGAAAGGTTTGCAAAATAGATAATAAGACATCAATGGTAATTTTGTAGTTTTTATTATAGTATTAGTTACATAAATTTTTAACCTTTGGGAATGTTGGCTAACTATATATGAATGTATAAAAGGATTTTTGCAATTTTTTTTTTTAAGCTTAAAGGTATCTTTATAAGAAACTTTAGGAGCAAGTTCAAAAGCCTGATGAGAATAGGTACTAGAAAATAGGGAATATATAGCTGGCATTATGATTTGTATCTAATTGTCCCCCAAAGCCTCACATAGTCATGGGGTGGGGGACTTCTAGAGTTTGAGATTAACTCATGATCCACTGGGACTATGGGTATGAATGCTACACTCAGCCTAGGGGCAGATAGCCTGAATGTAACATAAGACAGAGAGATAGACTTTCTCTCTTGCTGTCTGTCACCACAAAAGGTTGACCTCTGCCATGTGCCACTCAACCTTAGAGCTAGTTGAGTATGGACTGAAACCTCTAGTAACTGTGAGCTAAATAAATCTTTCCTTCCTTCATTTTGGGTATCAGGTATTTGCCCCAGCAACAGGAGAAGAGTAACTGAGACAGCTAACACACGTAAACACTCAAAAGAGCTATTAATGTTACAATTTTCCAAATTTACATACCTCCTGACTTCTTAGTCACTCATAAATACTAAGTCACTAGCACTTTTTGCCTTATAGAAAAGAAAGAAAGAAACAAGCAAGCCAGGCAGTTAGTTAGGCAATGACTCAGAGATCAATTTTAATACTGTTAAGACTGGTTTTTGCCAACTACTGACAGGCTCTTTTCCCCTTTGAAACTATAAAACATCGAGTTCTGTTTTACCTTGTTTCTCAAGTCCATCGTTTCTGCCCCTAGTGTTGAAATAAAACTGTGTAATACCAGTCATATGACTTTACCCATAAGCTAAATTTGTTTGGCTTTTTACACTTACTTTATACAACTAGGACAACTTCAATTCTGTAGGGTTGTTTTTGAAGATTAATGCTAACACATAAAAATAACTAGCACAGAGTAGATACTCGAAAAATGTTAGCTGCCTATGGCCTACAAATTAAATTTCTACAGCAATCCCCTTTATTTGTCAAGCAGCTTTCCACTTTGTAACCCATGGTCAATCTTGGAACCAAAGTACAAATTTCCAGGAGTCATTCTTAAGTTTGAAATTCTGCATTCTAAATGCCATCAAGTCTCACAATAATTCACCTAGGACATGAATCATCCCTTTGTACATAATGTTTACATGTACACACTGCCCTTTAATCACTTTGTAGCTTTCAGATTTGACTATTGCAGTATCACAGAGCTTGTGTTCAAGTAATCCTAATTTTACTCAATATTAGCCCAAAGTAGCACTGTTGGCAATTCTAGTATGTCAAACAATAGCCATAGAAACTCTTTCATGTGAAAAGATGTAAGTTCTTGACTTAATAAGGAAAAAAAACAAACAAAAACCACATCTTGGGATGCTAAAATCAACAGTAAGCCAACCATCTATCCATGAATTTGTGAAAGATCAAGAAGAAATTGGTGCCAGTTTTACTGTTTGTTGCACCTTCGAATAAAATGCTACCATGTATGATAAATGTTTTTTCGTTTTTATTTTTTCTGTATTTTAGGGAAGGATCTACAGGGTGTTCATAGTCTCACTACTAGATTAGACTCATAGTGATTCTCTTGTTTACAGCCTCCCTAGAGCTGCAATTACAGGTGCGCCACCATGCCCTGTCTCAAGGGCTGTCTCAGTGCACCCTGGGGTAGGGCCAGCATGGCAATAAGTGTTTTGATAAAATGGAAAGGGCATTAAATTTGTGACAGGCATGGACAGAAAATGTTACTGTAATTGTCAATTTTATTTTTACTGCCACTAATCTTACTGTGCCTAATTTGTAAATTAAACTTTATCAAAGGTAAGAATTTACAGCAAATAACTACATATAAGCTTCAATACTATGAATTTTCATTCATCCACTGGAAATCTTAGAACAAATTCCCTGCAGAGTACCACTGTAATCTCTATGTGAGTTTTTGTTGTATCTCCTAAAGAAATAGGCAAATTTGCATTTTATGCTTATGTATTTTGAAATGTAACTATAAATGATATTTTTGGTTTATCCACACTAATAGCACCAATAGTCGCTAAAAACTCAACTATGTTTAAATGCTTTTCCAAACACTACCTGGATTATCTCATGCCAATGTCACACCAAGAATTTCAGTATTCTCAATACTGCCACCTATTGGCTAGCACCATATTTTCTACGATACTTTTTTTTTTCCAACTTTAAAGCTTCAACCCATTGAATAATTTAATGTATATATTTTAATCTTCAGATGAGATACTTCAAATATAATTGTTCAAAACTAACAAGAAAAGTACATCAATTTACGCTAGCTAGCTCTTTCCTATTTTTCATTCCATATGTCTGACTGAAAATAATGAGAAAAACAGCTAGTTTTAATGAAGGAAAATAGCTTCTCAAACCTGAGTTGTTCAATAAAAGTTTTTTTTTCTAGTTAGAAAAACAACTAAAAACAGAATTCTAATCAGTAAGAACAGGTTTTAAATATGATATTGTTTTATAACTTCCTATTTCTGCATTTTCTCATCAAAATAATCACACAATATTTATTCTCATAAGGCAAAAGAACTCTTACATTATATGAACATAATGCACTTAATTACCAAACAGAATAATTCTCCTCTCAACCTGATTTGAGAAAAACACAATTGTTCTTTTTTCCTTTCTGCCAAAATTCCTATTAAATGACTTGTTTAATAGCTACAATAGGCCAAAATACACATATATACATACATTATCAAGCTTAAAATATGAACGTTGACTTCATTGGTAGTTTAAATTCCTAGCAATGTTGCTGTATTTTTCTGGTCTCCTTTTTTCAACCCATATTAAATTTCACTAATTTCCTCATCAATTTAATGAAAATAGACCATTTCAGAGTCATGGTAAATTTTTTATTAAAAAGAGACCACAAAAGAAGGTTAAAAAGCTCAAACTGGCAATATGATGGCTTTCATGTTTTACATGATAAAAGAAGACAGTTTGATCCAGTTTTCAGGGGCTGACAATGTAGTCAGGAAGACAAAATTCAAACACACAAAAGAATGAACAAATTAAGACAAAATATTGACAAACAACTGGTACAGATAAATATTTGTTGCAACAGTGTGAAAGATAGAACCTGAATAGCTGCACTGATGTGACACAAGGGTAACTCTTTCAACTTAAAAGTTACCAAGAATAAGTATACAAATGTGTAATCCAAAGAACAGTAAAAACATGTTGTATAATACAAATGTTCAGGTGTATAGATTAGTTGGAAGAGAACTATACAAAATAGTGTGTGGCATCATTAGGGGGAAGAAAAAAAAAAAACATGCCCTGAATTGTAGGGAATTACAGACGTTCTAAAACTTAGGCTGAAGAGTCGAGAGAGAAAACTCTAGACTTAAAACCAAGTATAGAGCTGGGGATAACTTGGCAGTCTAAGTGCCTCCCTGGCAAGCACAAGGACCCAGGTTCAATCCCTAGTACTGCATGCTGTTCTTGGCCCTGGAACCTGGGCACACGGTGCCAGACACTGAAACTGGGCATGGTAGTACATGCCTGTAATCCCAGTGCTGGGGAGGCAGAGAGGAGATCACTACAAGTCCGGGCTATGTAGCAAGATCCTGTACCAAATAAATAATTTTTTTAAAATGTTGAACATTAAAAAAAGACCAAGTATAGCACAATATTTCCACACTATTTCAAAGGTGACAGTAGAAGGGAAGGCATTTAACGTCGTAGCAGTATTTGACAGCCTGAAGAAAACGAAGAAAGACTGAGCATACTATTTTAGTAGTCCAGAAATAATCATGGAAGTCTGAACTACAGTGAGGACTGTAGAAATAAAAAAAAAAAATGAAATTCATTAGTGAGAAGAACTCATCTGGTCAATGATCTGAAGCTACAGTATACAGAGGAAAAAAAGGAACCAAAATGTTCCCACCAAGTATTGTAAAAAGAAACATAAAGATAGTAAGCCATTATTTCATAGTTTTCAACAACTGACTGAAATAATAAAATTTCATATATCCAAAGACTCAACTAATAACAATATAAACAGCACTCATACCCAGATATTAAGAAGAAAAATCTTAAAGATTTATTACAGTATATGAATTAGTCACTGCTCAATTCACATAGTATTCTCTTTGTACAAGTGACTCCTATTGTTCAGTTTTGAGTGTTAGTTCATTATTTTGCCTAGTGCTAGTTCATCATTTTCCCAACATATGTTAGAATACAGGTTTCTCCATAGGCTGATCAGACTAACACAAAACAGTGTAAAAAAGAAAATTCAGTTGCTATCAAACTTCTTATAAATTTACCTTTATTCTCCTCTAATTCCTTTAACAAAAATCATTTTTTAAAAGGAAACTTTAAAAAATACTATATTAGAAGTTTCATGCACTTCTTGATTACCTTTACTTTATCTCTTCTCAAGCAACAGAACAGACAATTTTCATCAAAAGTCCAATCAGAAACGTTTTCAGGCTCACACTCTATAAAATAAATATACTAAATTAATAACCATAAAATATTTTCAGAAAATCAGAATTTCAAAAATATTGTTCAACGAAAACTTCACTAAGTAGTAGATGTGTTATATATCTGTCTTAATTCCATTAGTAAGGTATGACCTCAGACAAGTTTTTTTTTTTTTTTGTATTTTAGGGAAGGGTCTACAGGGTGTTCAGGGTCTCACTACGAGATAGGACTCTAGTGACTCATCTGTTTATAGCCTCCCAAGAGCTGGGATTACAGGTGTGCACCACCATGCCCAGTTTCAATTGCCATCTCAGCATGGCCCGTGAGAGAAGCCAGCACAGCAGGCCCAGGAATCAAACCCCTGGCCTCTGTGCTTTAATTTTTTTTTTTTTTTTTTTTTTTTTGTCTTTTTGAGACAGGGTCTCACTATGCAGTTCAGGCTGGCCTTAAGCTCACTTTGTAGCTCAGGCTGGTCTCAAACTCACAACAATCCTCCTGCCTCAGCCTCCCAAGTGCTGGGATTACAGGCATGCGCCACCACGCCCGGCCCTGTGCTTTAATTTGCTGAGATATTTGGCTGGCCTTTAAATTTCTTATTTCAAGAATTTTTCCTTACTTGAGAGATGGTGGCACATGCCAATAACCCAAGCACTGGGGAGGCTGAGGTAGAAAAATCAAAACTTCAAGCCCCCAGCCCAGGTATTTTGAGACTGTCTGAAAAATTTAAAAGGGATGAGCATGTAGCTTAGTACAAAGGCTGATTTCAAATCCCATTACTGGGAGGATGAGGGAATAAGGAGAAACTTAACTAATTCCTAACTGCTCATTAGTTATTATGTGTCAAAAAACTAAAAACAAGATGCTTACATGTAGACAGTTTTAAACCACATGAAACTGAATAAAATGGGAGACGGAGCCTTAAATCACAAACGTACAAGATACCAAAAAAAAATTTGAAATGCCAAAATATGTTTAATACCTTTAAGTAAACTGAGATCTTTCAATAGTGCAGGTCCAAACAGCCCTTCAAGAATAGTTTCAAACCCTGAAAGGACAAAAAAAAAAAAAAAAAAAAAAAAATCATTATCACAGTAATATTCACTATAGCAATAGTTATGAAACATGATGGTATTTTCTTCAATTTCAAGTATCTCAGATTACTACTGAAGGGATGCTGAGGAAGTTTTTCACTGACAAATCTAGATTGTACATTGGCTTTTTGTCAGTGGTTAATACAACACAAATTCATAGCACATTAGAACAAAACAGATACCAGAAACAACCATTAAAAGCATGGAAAGTCACAAATTCTCTTACTAGTCTACAAAATTTTTACATAACTCTCAAGTTCTTTTTTTTGGTACTGGATCTCACTATGCAGCTTGGACTCTAGTGATCTTCCTGTCTCAAAAGGCTCAATGAAGAGCCAAACTGCTCAGACTAGGTACCTGCTGAGGCAAGTGCAGGGACCAGAGTTTGATTCCTGGCACCACATGCAGCATTGGCCCTGCCAGAGACAGAGTCAACAGAGTCCAGGCATGGTGGTGTAAGCCTGTAATCCCTGCACTGTGAGGCTTGAAAACAGGAGTATTGCTAGTGTCCAAGTTGGAGCTCAAGCTGCGTAGAGAGATCTGGCACAAAATACATTTAAAAACAAAAAACTAAACTAAACAAAGAGTCAAAGTGCTTCAAAACTGCGTAACTTTCTGAAACACTATAAACTACTTTCTGAATAGCAACTGAAAACATAAATTTTTCAAATTAAGTTTCTTTAAAAAAATATTTACTGAGAACTTTTCTTTCATACACATACCCCACAGCATATTTTAGCAAAAACAAAGCGCTTTGTATTTATTTTACATTTTCACAATAACTACTTGCTAGGTCCCTTTATAAAGACAAACTCCATTAATTATACATACAGTTAAACTATCTTCTTGTTTTTTATAGGTATAGAAGAGGATAGTAGGGAACGGGACTATATTTTTATATAATATACCAGGAAGGGCCAGCCAGATAGCTCAGCAGACTAAAGCTCCTGCTTAGGCAGAGCACAGGGACCAGGGTTCAATCCCCAACATGCCATACTGGCCCCGCCCCTGGGGCTTACACTGAGACAGCGATTGAAACTGGAAGTGGCTTTGCATACCATTAATCTTACAGCTTGGGAAGCTGAAAACAGGAGGATCACTACTAGTCAGACCTAAGCAGTGAAACTCTGTAGACCCCACACTAAATATATTAAAAAATAATAATAATAAATAAATAAAACAGGAATAATGGATTGCAATATGGTTCCCAAATTCTGTCACGGACCTCACTGTAAGCCCAAACAGTTATTAGGAGGATTCTGTGAATCCCTATGCACACTGAGGATGACTTTCAGGAAGAATTATTATGTCTTATTAGAAATGCTACTGTAATTAAGAAAATGTAAAAAAAAAATTTCCTAGTTATCTGGGGCACTGTATATTTTGTCACATAATCTACTATCAACTGAGGGCTTATCTGTATGGGGGATGGTTTGAATGAAGTCTATGTTGTTCAGGCTGGCCTCAAACTCAGTTGTCTTCCTGCCTCAGTGTGTCCAGAGCTGGAATTACAGGTGTGTACCAAGCACCGTGCCTAACCTACACATGTTTTTTATTTGTTAAAAAAAAAAAAAAAAATTCTGACTAATTCAAAATACTATTGACTGCTGGACAATCAGGACTATATACATAGCCATTTCTTTACCGTAATTATAATCATACATAAAATATAAAGGATTTGAAAGGTAAGGAGTAGAAAAGATGGTCCCTACAAAGCATCTGGGCATCAAGAATACTGTTGTAATATATAAGAGATTTCTTTCTTCCTTTTTTTTTTTAAAAAAAATGTATTTGGTACAGGGTCTCACTATGCAGCTCAGACTCTCAGTGATCCTATTTTCAGCCTCCCTAGTGCTGACTGGATTATAAGCATGTGCCACCATGCGTAGACTTGATGGCTGACTCAGCACATGAGGGTGGGGGGTAGGGTTCACATGGCATGTAGGGGATCGAACCCAGATCCCTACACTTGCCTAAGCAGGCAGATACTTGGTCCACTGAGCTATCTTGCTGGCCTTTGTAAGAGATTTCTTTATCCATAATTCATCATTTTCAATAATCTCTAAGAATCTTATTTTGATTAGAACTTCTTTAAAAACACTATTTTTGAGACTGTAGATTTTCTGTTTATTTTTAGGGACCAAGTGTTCATTAAATCTTGTCATCAAAATTATTTCAGAACAACAAAATCAAACCCCACTTAAATGAGAGATGACTATTATTATTTATCATCTATAATTAATTTCTACTGAATTACTATGCCCCTATCGTTTTCCCTAGGAAGAAAGTTAGACCAGGGATTGTAGGGATAGAGAGGTGGTTGTAAAATAACAAGAAATTGCTAGGTAGTATCTATATGGCCCTGAAGACTTGATATTCTCTCATTCATTTTTCTTTTTCCCCTTTCTTGCCTCCCAGCTTCTTCTTTCCTAATTCAATCTCCTTCCTTCCTAATTCAACAGTTTGTAATGTAAGCCTCCTACCCTCCGAAGAAGGAACACCTTGAAAGTATCAATTACACACTGGAAATACAGCTCAGAGATTGTTGAAAAACAAAAAAAATTTTTAACCTGGGTTTATATAAATATAATTACAATAAATCCCAAAGCTGCATAAATTCTCAAAAACAAAAAATATAAATATAGCAAGAACTAATACTAGGTGAGGAAAAAGAAGGCTTTGGGAGATTTTTTAAAAAATTAACCACAAAGTACAGACTCTGAAATAAGAAAATTAAACAAGAACTGTATCAGAAGTACACACTTAAAAGCAACTAATAAATCAAAGTGGTGGAAAAGACCAGAAAGAAGCAAGCAAATCCAAACTTCTTTTGCTTATACTTACCATCAATACATTAAAACCTTCTGGTTATTATTGATTAGGTACCATCAAGCCATTATTTTTGCTACTCTGTTCACCAGATGTTAATACTAGTTTTATTAATAATATTGAATTTAATAACTGCATAACAGGGACTGTCTCATATGCTGTGCTTGACATTAAGAGAAGGCAAATTAGGGACAAACATATTCAAAATTTTTACCATGATCTCAGAAAAATCACAAAGACCAATAATACAATACCATGGAAAACTACTGCAAAAGCCATGCCATTATGTTTAATCACTAGGATTTTTAAAATATCCTTAAATAATGTATTACACAAAGAAATTATTTTATTGGTCTTGACTACTTTCCTGAAAATTATTATTACACAAAATCACAACTGGTCTCAGAGTTGATCCCCCAGCCTTTTCCTTAATACAACCTGCAGTGTCTTCAAAGTATTCTTAAAACTGCTTTGCTGGGACCGGGAAGATGGCTCAGTAGAATAAGCACTTCCCTGGCAAGCACAGGGGCCTGAGTTCAATCCTTGGTTCCACCAAAAAAAAAAAAAAAAAAAAAAAAAAAAAAAAAAACTGCTTTGATCAAACCTCTACCTCTTCAAGTCTATACTGTTTATAGAACATATTCAAAATTCCTAAGCCTAACCTTCAAAGCTGGTTATAATGATTCCAATCTCTGCTTAGCAGGCTTATTTCCCAGAAAGGTCCTATGTATTTCCCACAGTTCCAGTCAGGCTGGTTTTGTGTTTGGTGATCACTTCTACCTCTGAATATTTTCTCCACATTTTACATCTTATCTTTGCCCTAATAATGCATCTCCTTCAAGACATTCTTCAGTTTGTTCAACACATAAAAACTCACTTACTCAACATATTATCAAGTGCGAATCTACCCAGGACTGAAGCAGAGAATGAGTAGGAATGGTAAAAAGCTATTAGTGCTTTGGTTCAGAATTTCCTTATCTTCAGAATTCAGAGATCCTTGACTTCTTCTCAATAAAAATCAATTGTCTAAGGTCTCCTCTACTTTCCACCATGTGCAAAGTATTGCCTATGTAAATATTCTGTAAACTAAAACTTGTCACAGATCATGTGAGCCCTGTCTGGTATCTTTTCATGTATTTATGTCTTTCTCCTTCAGAGACTTAAGAAAAGCTAGGTCTTTCCATGTTCCACAATGATTTCACCCTAAATTTCTGCTTCTGACATAATCACAGTACTCTGGAATACTAAAGACCAAAATTGAAAATTTCCCACAAATGCCTTCATTTAAATCGTAATTTCTACTATTTCTACATCCAACCAAAAGCCAAGTTAAGGAAAGTAACAAGGAGATAACAAACAGTCAGCTAAGGTCAACTATGATATAGCCTGTTACTTTGGACAAAATAATAGTTCATGGGGGTCTTGGAAATATCTCTTCTGAGATAATAGACTAAAAGCATGTGAGAGGTACTAAGGAAAATAAGTAAATTTTTGTTTTCTGTTGCTAAAATATCATACCTGAGAACAGGTATCTTATTTAGGCTCTTAAATAATTTATAAAGAAAAAGTTCGTGGTTCTCAAGAAAGAAATTCAAGAGCATGGCACTGGCATCTGTTCAGCTTCTGGTGAATGGCTAGTGCTTCAACTCCCAGAAGACAAGTGGGCAAGAGCAAAAAGAGAAAACCCAAAGTGTAAACTTTCATGACTTGGTCTCACAAGTCCAGCAAGAGCTAGAACTTCTTCAATGTGAAAAAAGAAAAAGGTATGAGTGCTCATTTATGAGCCCTGAGATCCAAGCACTTATTACTAGGTTTCACCTTCCTAAAACTGCCTCCTGAGAAATTAGGGTTCAACATATCAAGGGCCCCTGGATCTTATAGTAAGTTCGGTGGCCAGGACAATAAAGTTCAATCTTCAATTAAGTATTATTTTATAAAATATCAGTTTAAGGGGCCGGGGAGATGGCTCAGTAGAGCTTGCCTGGTGAGCACAAAGACCTGAGTTCAATCCCTGGTTCCACCAAAAAAATAAAAAATATCAGTTTAAAGGTGTTTGCTGGTAGCAATCAACTAATGGACAGTTTCATCTTTTGCTTAAAACTGAAGGTGTTTAACTTGCATTGAACTTCCTAACACCGAAGTCTTCGCATATAATAAAAAAGCATTAGATTATATAATCTTTTATCTTCTATTTGTCACTTCTATATGAAATGAATTTTTCTATTCTAACTTTTCTATTTAATGAACAATGTTCACTGAAGACTTCTCATAATGGCAATTCATCCCACTGTTAGATAACTACATTCATTTTAAGTTCTCCCCCACCCAACATCTGTATTCAACCCAGACCCTGACAGATCTTATCTTCTGGTTTACTAAACCTTGTTGGCATTACATAGCACAATGAAAAGACCCAACCAATTTACTAGAAAAACAATTTAATCAAAACTAATGACCCAAAGTGAAACAGTTAAAAGAGTAATGGCAACTCCTGAGCTTGCCACAATACAATATTATTACAGTTAACTATGTAATTATGATTTATTATATCATTTACATTTGTTTACATTTCCACTGTGAATGGCTAAGTATCATGCATAAATGTTGATCATCTTTAGTTTTTTTATAAGAGTTTTGTATTTAAATTTTTTTTCCATTTTTAAAAAAATTTATCACTGAAGTGGATCAGCCCATTTCAAACACATGCTGTTTAAAGGTCAACTGTACTATATTTTCATCATTAGTTCAGTGTACTCTTAGTCATAAAAGAAACTTTTACCACAACATTATATGCTATTCTGCACAGCACTCTCACATATGCTGTGTTACTAAATCTCAAATACACCAAGAGGCTAGGAGTATACTCTAGGCTGATGGTGTATTTCTCTGAGTTCATAATGTTAATGTGAAAAGTAAAAGAAAGAAATTATGAAAGAAAAAAAAAAAGACTAGAAATGAGGTGGTCAGGACATTCAATATATGTAAAACAGGAATTACACAAAAAGAAAAGGCAAAGACAGCTGGTCATGTGGCACTTGCCTGTAACTGGAACACTCAGAGGTTAAGGCAGAAGGATCTCATGAGTTATAGCCCTACAAGGGCTAAATAGTAAGTTTAAAACCAACCTATAGTGATACACTGTGTGAGTCAGTGGAGGGAAAAAGTAGAATGTTGAAGATTTTAATTAAATATTATAAGAATCAGATTGTAGTGATGATTATAAAAGTGGGAATATAAAAATTGGTCAACACTATGTACACCTAAAAGGGATGAGTATAAAGTAAGTAAATTAAAAAAAAAATAAAGTAAATTATTTCTCAGTAAAGCTGTTAATAGTATAAGCAGTCTTGCATTTTTAGTAACTACTTCTCATGTTTTAAGAAAATCTAACTTAAGAGAGTTAATTAATCTATGGACCAGGGAGATAAGCTCAGTAGAATAAGTGCTTGCCTGGCAAGTGTATGGTCCTGAATTCAATCCCCAGTGGGGGTTGGGTGGGGGGGGGACAAGGGAGACAGACAGAGTTGATCTTGTGATTCTAATTTTAAAAGCATCATTGACTAGCTGTTGATTTTTATTTCATTTATTATTTCTTTCATTATGCTGGGGATTAAACCTGGGGCACTACACATGCTAGGTAAATATTGTATCTTGGAGTACATCCTCAGCCTGATAGTTGATTTATACTTGTAATTTTACACTGAAATATTACTAAGTTACATGTTGTATTACAGAACTTACAAAACTTAATAATCATTTATAAATTTAAATTATATGTATTTTACAAGACATTTAAATGTAAGTTTTTAAAATAAGTGTAAAAACTTTATGCTTAAAAATTTTAAGACACTGAATATACAGTTTGTTCAAAATCAGCTATAGAGTAGGACTGCATTAAGAACTAGGTTTTAAATTTGTAAATTTAACTTAAGTGTTAAGTTAAAAACCAAATAGGAAGCCAGGCGTGGTGGTACACTTGTAATTCCAACATTCCAGAGGCTGAGTCAGAAAGATCATTGTGAGTTCCAAATCAGCCTGAGCTATCTATAAAATGAACTCAAGGTCGATAGTCTCTACCTAGTATAAGTGAGAAAACTTAAAATCAAACCAGCTAAATCATTCCCAACTATAAAGAAAAGCCAGGCTAACAACTCAAAAATGATCTTTTCATCTTTAAGGGTTTAATTCACCTTACTATTTCAATATTCCTCATGACCACTATCTCTACCAAAGACTGCTCTACACATAAATACTAAACTTTACTCTTTCTTTCTGTTTTCAAAATATTTGATGACTTTCCACTGACAAACACAGAGGATTTCAAATCCTGGATGACAGGCAAGAACGCAGGTCTGATCTCCTGCTACCTTTCTAGTCTCTCCTGGTATTTTCTCTCCCATGTTCTGGCCACAGTGATTTGCAAATCATTACATTCATATGAATGCTTCCATGTCTCTTAAGCACAAAATGTCCTCTCCCTACAATACCAGTCAGGCAACCCACAATCTTAGCTAAATTCTAATGAATCCTTTATCTTATCTCACAAGCCCTAAGGCAAAGTTAGGAACCTCTCATAGTGCTGAAGTTATACTATTTAAAAATAACTTTTTATTTATTTGACATTTGATTCACTAGATTTATAACAGGGAAATGAAGCCTGCCTGCCTACTTATTTGTTTATTTATTTGGCACAGGGTCTTGCTATACAACTTGGACTCACAATGATCCTCTTGTCTCAGCTTCTCAGGGATGGGATTACAGGTGTGCACTACCATGCCCGGTTTTGGCCAGGAAGGTATGCAGTACTGGGGAGCCAACTTGGGTCCTTTCATTTGCCAGGCAGGCACTTAGACCACCGAGCTATCTCCCCAGCCCTTACTCTTATTTTTAGTATGAACCTGCTCTTTAAAGTCCTCAAGTTAAGTGCTCAAGAAAATGTTAAAAGAGTGATTGATACATTAAAGACATTCATAAATCAATCAATCAAACGAGATAACTGAAATATGATAGGAAAATGATGACTTTCTGCTCCACCTCAAATAAGTGTGCTGTATCTCTGAGGCCAAAACAAGAACTTATTTTTTTTTTTCTTTGAATGTATTTAATACAGGGTCTACAAGGTCTCACTATACAGATCGGACTCACAGTGATCCTCCTGTTTTCAGCTTTCCAAGTACTAGGATCACAGGTGAACACCACCATACAGCCATGCAGTGTGCCATCTCGGCACGTCCCAAGGGCAGATAGCACACTAGGGATCACACTAGGGATCAAACGCCGGTCCCTGTGCTCTACCTACACAGATATTTTAGTTCACTAAGGTACCTGGCTAGCCTTAAAACTAGAATATAACTAAAGGTTATTTTGACTGGCCCAAATAAGGTAAACTTTTTTTTTTTTTTTTGGGTATAAAGCAGTGATTACATCACACAGAATATACTGAGAATGGGTCTTGAAAAATAGTGATATTATTAATAAACAGACAAGACAGGTGTATATATTCAGCACCTGGAGCAATACCAAAGTAATTCTATATGTTTGTACAATGGTATAAATAATATTCCAAGATATTAAGTAAACCAAAATCACAAAGAGTAAATAGCTAAATCAGATGAATTTAGGTCTTTTGAAATCCAGAGCCAGTTTTAGTTCATTTTTTTTTATCAAAATGTACTGTGTAAAGTAACTATTCTCAGAAAGAAGCCATTTAAATGCAAATCTGGATTTGATTAGGAATGAGCCAATTATATCAACAGTCTACAACCTGTGCGTCCCAATTCCTTAGAGGACATAGGTCATTCCCTGATCAGTAAGCTGACCATATAAGCTTTGTTTAAATAAAAATATGCTTGTATACACACCCACTCATTTGGACATGTTTTGACACAAACAATAAAAACGTATTTATCCAAAAATCATTGTCTGGGGTTGTGACACAGTGGTAGAGAGCTTGCTAACACAAGGAACTGGGTTTGGTCTCCAGTATCACCAAATTAAAAAAAAAAAAAAAGCATTTTCCTAAGACTTTCCTGCCCTTATATACTTTCCTAAAGTTATAAAAAGCACAAATTACAATGTGGTCAATATCAGTGTTTTGTTGGCTAGGGAGATAGTTCAGCAGTCCAAGTGCCTGCCTGGCAAGTGCAAAGACCCAGGTTCAATCCCTGGTACCACACGCCATGCCACCATGCTGGCAACTGAATGCCAACAATGGAAAGGCTGAGACAGGAGGATCATTTCAAGACCCTGTACCAAATACGTAAATAAAAGATTAAAAATGTATATGTACCAATGCCTTGGGGGTTTTGGCTCCCTTGTGAGGAAAAGGAAACCTGATATTTATTGTACAAAGCTAAGTAAAACAAAACTGGAAGGTGCATATTTCTTTATCTTTAGGTAAAGTAGGAATTTCTACAGTTGAAAGCATAAATATAAAAACTGAAGTTCTCTGGAATAGGGTGTTTTCTACTTCTTTCATCCCAGCCTACTCCTTCAACTATTTATTCCTTTCTAAAATTAGTCCCAGTCTGATGTGGAAACTTTTTCTAGTAAGTATGTTTGCAGGACATACTTACAGAATGTACAGAACTGGTACATGTACATCTTAATTCTTTTTTTTTTCTCATCCCTCCCACATCCATCTATTTCTCCATTGCCTTCCTTTATTTTTTTGTTCTGACATTTGCAGTACTCAATATTTACATTCTTAGTGCAGAACTGATACATGTACATAACCCATCTTTTTTTTTTTTTTTTGCAGTACTGGGGATTAAACTCGGGACCTTATGCTTGCATTCTACTGAGCTATCTCCCCATCTCATAAAACATCTTTTAAAACCTTTTTATTTTATTAATGTTTTCATTAATAAAGTTTACAGTCATCTTTAGAGGGAAAGAATATGTACATTTTTTACTCCCCAGACTCACCTCCCTCCCATCCCTAGATCCCCTTTCCCTACTATTATTATTTTGATTAATATTTTCACATGCTAACATTTACTGTTGGTATTTGATACATGTATATTTACTTCCCCTTTCCCCCCTTCTTTTCCCACTCTAGGTCTCTTGGACCCCCTTTCCCATTTGTGAAAGATACCTACGTGCTTCCTTTTATAATCCTTTATTTGGCTATTTACACTTCACTTTACTCAAATGAGACATACACAGTAGTTAATTTTGTGTCTGTTTTACTTCATTTACTATAGTTTCCAGGAGTACTAATTTTCATACAAATTTATCCTTTATAGCTAAGTAACATCCCTGTTTGACCCTGTTTTCTTTATCTATTTGTCTGATAGATATACAGGCTGGTTCCAAGATTTAGCTATGACAAATTGTGCGGCTATAAAGACTGGTATGCATGAGCCATTGTAATAAGATGTTTTTAGCTTTTCTGGGAAGATACCCAGAGGGGTGATACTAGATCAAATGGAATTTCTAATTTTAAGAAGCCAAAACATCCAACCTCTCTGGTCATTACAGAAATACAAATGAAAACAATACTGTTTTCATCTAACAGAATGGCAATCAAGAAATAAAATAATAACTAATGCTGGTATGGCTGCAGTGAAAAAGTAAGCCCTTCTACACTGCTGGTGGAAATGTAAACTCATACAACCATGATGGAACTTTATATTATTATGAGGTTCATATAAGTAATCCTAAAACCTATATATTCTCTAAATAACAGAAATATCAGTAACACTTATGTTATATGTAAAGTCAACAAAACAATATTATTGAGGAATTATAGTCTCCCTCTCTGCCCACTGACCTTACCACCACAAGAAAAAAGTGTCCCCATGATTTGAACAGTGTCTCCCACTATGACAGTACAGCCAAGATTCTGTACATTAAAAGCTTGATCCCAAGAGCATTGTTGGTGAGACTTTTAGGAGGTGGAAAGATCCTTAACAGGTGTATGTCCTTGAAAGGCATTGTGGCTTCACACTGGTCCACACTACACTTTTTTTTTTTTTTTTTCTGGTACCTCATTTAGTAGTTCAGGATGGCCTTGAACTCACTATGTAATCAGGCTTGCCTCAAACTCAGGGCAACAGTCCTGGCCTTAGCCTTGCAAGTGCTGGAATTACAGCATTTGTAATCCCAATTTCTTGCTCTGCTTCTCAGTTTATGTGTTAAGTGGTTTGTTCTGTATGCTGTGTTGTGTCGCCCTCCCTAGGGACGCATAACACTGGGGCTGGCTCAATCTTAAAACTAGAACCTCTAAAAAAACTGTGAGGCAAAAACAATCCTTTTCTTTTTTTATTATATAATGATAGGAAGCTACTAATACATACATACACATATTCTTGAGAAATACTATGATACTTTGGCTGTCAAATTCAATTTATTAAAAGCTCTAGAACTGAGTATATTTTTCCTACAAGAAATATTTGATGTTGGGCAGGGTGGCACACACCTGTACATCTCACCACTGGGAGGCTGAAGCAGGAGGAATACCAGCAATTCAAGGAGACTACACAGTGAGACCTGAAATTGACCTGTCTCCCAAAATTACCTTTCAAATTCAAAACTTAACTTATAAATCTATTTTTTCCAGGGCTTTTAACAAATTTTAGGGTCATTTCTTGCTTTAACTCGACTGTGGTTCTCAGTTTTCCTCTTAACTTTATTGCTGGTATCACTCTCTTTGAAGCCATGGTTATGTCATTTGACACAAAATGGAATCAAAAGCACAATGATGGATGTTTCAATACAATACATTAACACAAACACTGCATGTTGTCTGGGAACTTAAGACAGAAGCATCACCCTTTTGTGTCTATGGTGAGATGAAGAATGACTCATTCTCGGTCTGTAGGGGTTTTCTGAAGTTGGATTTTTACTATGAAGCAAAAGATTAAGAACACTGAGCAGATTTTTTTTTTTTTTCAAACTTTTGAGTAGTAGAAAGTTCAAGCCTGGAGCTATTGAATAGCTGATGATATAAAAGATTTCATTGTTTTTGAGCCTCTTTTTCTGGTAGATTATAGAGATATTTATGTTTTTCTTATGAACCAGGCACCACAAATACAGCTGTGAATAAAACAAAGTCCTTATCTCAAAACTTTAATTTTTGAAAATGATACAAATGATGACAATAAATGATGTGTGACTAAGGGTGATTAAATAAATAGAAAAAAAATAAGAAGGTAATGAGGCCTCTCACTTAAAATACAGAAATATAGGGAGGCACTGAATGAAGAAATTTGTTACAGTGCTGAAATTTATAGAGTTTGAGGAGGGTTTTTTTTTTTTTTTGTCTCAGAACCAGGGATCGAATTCAGACCCTTGTGCTTGCTAGGGAAGCACTTATTCCACTGAGCCATCTCTGTGGCCCTTAGATACAGTTTGAGTGAGTCCCCACAGGTTTGTATCCTAGAAGCTTGGGGACCAGTATGGCAACACTGAGAGGTGGTAGGCTAAAAGGTAGCGCCTTGTAGGAGTGTGCTTTTCCCTGCCACAGCAATGTGTTCTATATATATATATATATATATATATTTTTTTTTTTTTTTTTTTTTGGGCAGAACCAGGAGTTGAACTCAGGCCCTTGTGCTTGTCAGGGAAGCACTTATTCCACTGAGCCATCTCCCTGGCCCCTAGCAATGTGTTCTACAATGGAGTTGTTGTAAGCCTGGCACTTCCCATACCTCTCTCTTTCTCGCTTCTAAATGTGCCCCTTCTGTAGCAGCTGGTTCTCTTCTGACTTCTCCGCCATGCTTTGACAGACAAGGATCCCTTGCCAAGATGCCCATGTCAAGCTGTCTGGGCATCCAGACAACAGAATCACAAGCCAGATAAACCTCTTCTAAGTTAGCCTCAGCTGTTCTGTTATAACAGTACAAAACAGAATAGAGCAGTAGAAAAAAGGCAACGTTTTTGAACAATGAAGTGAGAAGACAATTCTTGCAGACATCCAAAATAGTGAAGTATGATATATATGACAAATAGCAACAAAGTTGGTATGGGGGGCCAGGGAGACAGCTCAGTAGAATAAGCACTTGCCTGGTAAGTGCAAGGGCCTGAGTCCAATCCCCAGTTGGGGGGGGGGGGGGCAAGGCTGTTATGATCTAAACAAATGGGTAAGGTAGAAAATGGGAGATGAAATCGGACACCTCAAGGCAAGATTATACAGGCTACAGTAGGAGGACTGGAATTTGTTTCATAGCAATCTACTGCAGCTGTATACTTGGATTTGGAGGTAGGGGCAACAAAATCAGACTTATATTAAGATTACCAGATATGTAAGCCAGATGTGGTGGCACATGCCTATAGCCCCAGCCCTTAGGAAGCTGAGGCCAGAGTATCACCACAAGTGAGTTGAAGGCCAGTCTAAACTACATAGCCAGACAGCCAGACCTTGTCTCAAACAACAAACAAACCTAACACACCAAAATAAAGTATTATTACGAGAATATCATAGGGATTTGAGTCTGAAACTTGCTATCCTATGCGAGTAAGGAACAAAGAACAGAGCCTATGGAAACTAGCCCCTTGTAATTTCAGCAAGCTGGAAACAAGATAACATATTCCTGGAGATAGTGCCCAATCTATTCTTTGTTCCTTTAGGAGAGAAATTACCAACTATTGATACATGTAAATAGTTTGGGTGAATGCTAGAAGGGATGTAAATAATACCCCTGTTTACACCAAATTAGTTATGCACATTCCTATGTTTGCAGCCCTCAATAAAAGTAAGAAGTTTCAGTGCCTCAGGGCTCCATTAGTGGGAGACTAAACTCAGTGAGACCTCTGAAGCTGTATTAATCCAGTCTTCCCCTCCTTTCTTTCAGCTCCAGCCCCAACTGATAATATACAACAGACTTCTACTACAACAGCCTCTTGACAAAAGATAGTATGGGTTAAACAGTAAGGGTAGCCTTGTGGGTAAGAAAGTAGTGCCTGGATGTAAGACACTATTTAGAACATTTAAAAAAAAAAAAAGAACTTGTCATGATGATGCACTAAAGAAAACATTACACTTAAGCTTTAGGTCTGTGAAATGGTAGTGTAATTTTCCAGAATGGTTTAGACTGGAGTAACACATTGCTAGGGGACAGGTTTCAGAAAGAAATTTTGGTTGTTTTAGACACTTTGGGCCTGAAATACATCTTAGAAATCAAATTAGGCTTATGCAGAAGGCAACTAGACAGGTGAATTTGAAGTCAAAGACAATGGACTAGAGACAGAATATTTAGAATCAACAAAATACAGACAGAATTTAAAGTCTTACAAGTAGGTGAGACCATAAGTTAAAGAAGATGGACACAGGACAGAATAAGATTGAATACTATAGTAATCAACATTTTTTTCCCCTGTACTTAAGACAGGATGTTCAGGGTCTCACTACATGGATCAGACTCATAGTGATTCTCCCATTTTCAGCCTCCTACGTGCTGGGATTATAGGTGCGTGCCCGGTGTCCATCTCCATCTCAGTGTGCCCTGCAGGCGAAGCCAGCATGAACCCTGGCAGTTGCCTGGTGCTCTAGTCTGCTGAGCTATCAGGCCAGCCCAAGCAATCAATGTTTAAAAGCAAGGGGGAAGGGGCTGGGGAGATAGCTTAGTAGAATAAGTGCTTGCCTGGCAAGTTCAAGATCCTGAGTTCAATCCCCAGTACCGTACTAAGTAAAAAAAGAAAGGGGGAGGGGGTTAAGATAAAAAAGCTAGCTTACCTGAACTATCATATATGGTAGTACAATTAAAGTGACCATACATCTTAGCAGATGCCCATTCCACATTTGAGATTGAGTTTGAAAACAAATCCCTTTCAGTATAATCATATTTTAATAGGATCAAATATACTTAAATATATAATTTATATATTTTATAGATTATTCCACTCCCAACATATCACATAAGGCATTACAAAAGATAAAACATTATGTTCCCTTTTGTAATAAGCTTTAGTTTATTTTAGAAAATTTTAATTTCAAAAGTTTTAGTTAGCTGTCAGATACATATAAATAAATAAATAAAACATGAATGACCTGTTTTATGTATTCAACTAAATCATACACTTCATGTTGAATTGAATGAAAGGAACACTTGCTACTCTAAAAACTAAAAGATGCAGTAGTTAACAACATGGATTCTTGAGACACATCATCTAAGTTCCAATTTCTGATTCTGCCTTTTAAAAATTCTGGGCTTTGGGAAACTTATGAGTATTCTTCATACTATCCCCCACTTAGCTATAAAATTGTAAGATAACTAAATATTTGTAAACTGTTTAGGATAGAAACACTATAGGACAGAAGAAACATTATAAAGTGTTTAGAGAAGAAAAGGCAGAAAGATTATATTTGGGGTTTGTAACATCTCTTTTATTCCCTATATAAGACATCCAAATACAATAATAATTATACCTCTAAATTGATAAACAACAATCAGTATAAGCTTTGGGGAAAGGGGTGTGTGGCTACACATAGGACCAAAGTTGTATTTTGCATACTACTGAAAAGAAATTATTACTTCAAAATAGACCATTATAAATTAAGTCGCTAATTTTAATACTCAAGGCAAACAAAGAAATGAACTAAAACACATAGTAAAAGGAAAAAAAAAAAGGTGTAGCTAGAAATGATACAACGCAAAGGAAGACAGTCATAGGGGGCTTGAACAAGCCTGACTTGTAGAAAAGAGCAAACCAGAAGAGGTACTTTATCAGCAATTGTATGAAATATAAGTGCAGCAAACTCTCCAAAGCATGGAGATGGGCAGAATAGGTTTTTTAAAAAAATACGACTCAACTCTATATTGTCTACAGGAGATTCACTTTTGAACCACAGAACAAAAAACTCCACACAAACAGCAACCAAAAAGTATAAGAGAACAGCTATATATATTAATCCCTCTTTTTCACAGCAGATATGTTCCAAGGAGATATGTTCAGCAACTTTGGATGCCTGAGAGCATTAGTAGTACTTAATCCTGTATATACTCATATAGTTTGCTTTGTGTTTTCTTGTACATACTTGCTTGTAACAGTGTAGTTAAAAAATCACTAATAGTAAAAGATTAACAATAACGAAGAACAAAACAGAACAATTTTTACAATATGCTAGTCGATGAGTGACTGCTCAGCACAAACCTATTCCTGAGTCTGTGCAATCATTCTCTACTTGTAGTAAATTGGCTTGGTGTTATTTATTTCACAAAACCCCTTGCTGGGTTTTGTACAGAGTCAGTGCTTTCTGGTACACAACACATTGCTTCATTTGGAACTTATTTTCTATTCACGCCTTTCACTCACTAATTCCATGCCTTTTCCATCTTAACTAATTAATGATTGATCATACACTAAAGCTCTAACTTTTGCAGCCTGAAGTCCAACAACAAAACCAGTACAAATTTATTGTTCACCCACAATTTTAGGGATGTATTTTTGATTTACTTATTGTAGAGATCTTAGTTTGCAACATCATTTGCTTTCCTTATTGAGAGCTTTTACTTTTACACTTAAAGACATACTATATGGCTTTTTTTGGGGGGGGGGGCGGATACTGAAGTTGCCAGCATCACTACTTTTGTGCTTTGGGGCCATTAATAAGTAAAATAAGGTTAACTTAAACAATCCATCAAGACAACTCATTTGTTAATTAAGATGGCTATCAAGGGGGCCAGGGAGATAGCTCAGTAGAGTAAGCGCTTGCCTGGCAAGTGCAGGGTCCTGAGTTCAATCCCTGGTTCAACAACAACAAAAAAAGGCTATCAAGTGACTAATTGGCGGATAGAATATGCAGCATGATATACTAGAAAAAGGGTAATATATATCCCAGATGGGATAACATAAGATTTTGACAACAAAGCAATTCTAAAATTATGAGTTATCTTGGGAATTTCCAGTTAATATTTTGGACTATGGTTAAACAGAATGAACTAAAATTGTGGACAATGCAATGTAGGCTGGGAAAACTACTATATTAACATCAGATAAACCAGGTGTTGCTTCTAGTATGAATGTTTTCCTCCTCACCACATATTCTTATGCTGAAATACTGTTGCACAGGGCTGGCCAAAAAGCTCAATGGATTAAAGGGCAGGGGCCAGGTGTTCAATCCCTGGGCCTGCTTTCCTGGCCCTGCCCCGGGGCACACTGAGAAGGCAACTGAGACTAGGTGTGGTGGTACGCACCTGTAATCCTAGCTCTTGGGAGGCTGTAAACAGGAGAATCACTATGAGTCGGATCTAATAGTGAGCCCCTGAACACCCTGTAGACCCTTCCCTAAAATACAAGAGAAAAAGATAACACTATTGCACAAAGTGACAATATTAGGAAGTTGTGCCTTTGGAAGGTGAATAGATCATAATGGCAAAGACCTCATGAATGGGACTAGTATTTTCCTTAAAGAGGCTCAAGAGAGACTCCAATTGTTCATGAACCAGAATGCAGGAGAGCGGAGATCCAACACTGCTGGATGGAGGAAGAGGCATCATGTCTGAAACTCAAAGATCAACTAACCACAAAGGTAACTGGAAAGTGGGAAGGAATATACACCCTGATTTTTTAAAAAATAAAGAGACTTATAGATCAAATAAAACATAAGCATAGGACTTTAAAAGAGGGGAAGCAGTCTGGCAAAGGTGGCCCATAGGGCCTCACCCAGCAGGGAATAGCTTACCCAGCACCCCAGGCTCACTTGACCCTATATCCAGCTCTCACTGTCCTGCTTCAATCCTAGACCTGCCAGAGGTTCTGATTATCTAGCACCAGTCCCCAAACAGCAAAGGTTTATACTGGGTATTCCTACCTATCCCATATGACTCTGGTAAACTTGGGACTGCAGCAGTGTCCATTCAGGACCAGGCATACTGCCTCCACTCTGGGTGTATTGGAATTTCTACACTGCATTCTGCCAGATTCCTGGGCAGTTTCTACCTGACACAAAAGGGCAGTCCTCTGCATGGTTAGCAGCAAGGGTTAAGAGTCTGCTTCAGAAAGAAAAATACAAACTCTTAGAGAAAAAATAGAGATAAACATCTGTGACTCTGGGCATAGCAATGGAGTTTTACACATAATATCCAAAGCACAAATATCAAAAGAAAAATGGATAAATTCTATTTTATGAAAACTAAAAATGTCTACACATCAAAATATTATTTAAAAAGTATAAAGGCCATAGGATAAAACTTTTCTAAAATCAGAGCCTAGTATCCAGAATAATGAATCATCGCAATTCAATAAAAAGGACAATTCAACTGAAAATGGGTAAAGGATTTCAGCATTTGAGAGACCAAGAGAATTACCCCAAGTTCAAAGTCAACTTATGCTATACAGTAGCAGTGAGTTTAAGGGCAACCTGAACTATCATAGTAAGACCTTCTCTTCAAAAAAAAAAAAAAGGGGCAATGGATCTGAATAGACTCCAAAAATTTATAAATAGCCCATGTACCATAGGGCACAAGAAAATATGTTCATCATTAGTCATTATGGAAGTGCAAATGAAAACCACAAACTTTATGCACTCCATGACCACTAGGATGACTAATCACACACATATTTTCTCTCTCTCTCTCTCTCTCTCTCTCTCTCTCTCTCTCTCTCTCTCTCTCTCTCTCCCATCCACCCCAGAGGGGTGTTTGCAAATATGTAGAGAAAATGGAACTTCTGATGTTATGGGAAAGGTTAGTGATTCCTTAAAAAGTTAAACATGGACTTACTACATGACCCAGTCAGTATTCTGCCAAGGATGAGCTCAAGAGAAATGAAAATCAAAACAAATGTTTAAACAAAAATCACACACAAATGTTTAAAGCAGCATTATCATTAACCCCAAAGTAGAAATACTGAAATTGCTCATCAGATGATAAAATGGATAAACAAAATGGAAAATAATTACACAATAGACTATTCAAAATGAAAAGGAATTGCTATGGACTACAAATTTGTGCCCTTCTTGTATGTTAAGTCCTAATGGAG
The DNA here is from genome assembly GCA_004027165.1 of Ctenomys sociabilis. Lineage (NCBI taxonomy): Eukaryota > Metazoa > Chordata > Mammalia > Rodentia > Ctenomyidae > Ctenomys > Ctenomys sociabilis. The sequence goes on along the minus strand of PVKA01005239.1, from coordinate 32,610 downwards.
TGGTAAGATAGTTCTCTGAGAAATAAAGGTTAACTGAGTCATATGGGTGGGGCCCACAATCAAACAAGTGTCTTTATTATAACAGACACCAAATTGAGTGCACACGCTTGAATTCACTCACTCTTTCTCACTCCTGCTCTCTTTGCAAAAGAGCCTTACTAGAGAGCACAGAGCAAAGGTAATGTGAGATGCAAGAAGGTGGACATCTAAAAGATAGGAAAAGAGCTTGTAGAAACCAAACAGCTGGGCTATGATATGGGACCTCCAGGCTCCAAAACTGTAGGAGAAAATACTTGTTACTGAAGCCATTCTGTTTGTGTTATTGTGTTATAATACCCACTAACACGAATGTGGTACTGATACAACATAGATGAACCTCAAAAATATTATGCTAAATGAAGATGTTAGACATGAAATAATCTATAACATTCCAGTTACATATAACGTCCAGAACAGCCATATCCACACAGATACATTGGATACTAGTGGTTTTCAGGGAATAGGAGGAAATAGAAGTGACTATATAATGAACATAAAGTATCTTTTGAGAGTAAAGAAAACACTATGCAATTAGTTGAACAATGTGAATGTGCCAAAAGCCGTATTTTAAAATGGTTTAAAAGGTGAATTTCATATTAATTTTTAACAAAGAAACAAAGTATTATTAATAAAGCCAGTCTCAAACGATTATATGAAATAACACTTCATTCATATAACATTAAGAAAAGGACAAAACTATCGTGATAAGGAACAGGTTAGAAGTTGCCAGAAGTTTTGCTACAGCTTACTAAAAAACAGAACAGGCCAGAGGATCCCCCATCTCCCTGCTGTCCTCTCTGTGTCTTCAGAGTCAATAAAGGCCTTCTATATCAAAAAAAAAAAAAAAAAAAAAAGAACAATTTGTTGAGTCGTGAACTATTTCATATCCTAATTGTGGTTTTAAATGCAAGAATTTAGAGATGGGGTAGATTCCTAGAACTGTACATAAAAATGGCCAGTTTTACTATATTTTAACTTAAAACTAAAATCTTTTTGCCAAAAAAGAAATTTCAGTGGTCTATTTTGGACTTGTAAAGGCACCCTTGACTAATGCCCAATTTGCTACATCTTCTATTAATCACTTCTAACGCATTAAGTTTGCTCAGTTATATATTTTCCAAATGCTGATATAAACTACATGTTGACATTTTATAATAACCCACCCTCCAAAACAATCATTTGTTAATATAACCATTTCCGATTCTATCAGAAAGGTCTTTTAAGCGATGTTCTCAAGCTCACAATAGTAGATATATTTCCCAATATTATACTATGCTACTTTTGAAAATTATAGAATGTTATATTAACAAAAAATGAGACTAGATTCATTCAGTGTAGTACAGCTGTAGACAGAATGTTTTTGACAACAAATACTAGGTTTTCTGTCTTGATACAACAGGCTCGCCACATTCCTTTTTGAGAAAATGACTGCCAAATACTGAAGTATACATAATCACTGTGTCAGATATTCTTCCAAGTAAAATGATGTTTGCTATGATTTGTATCTAGCTGTCCCCCAAAGCCTCATGCAGTCATTGGGGCAGGCTTCTAGTTTGCCATTAACTCATGATCCAATGCTGGGATTATGAGTATGAGTGCTACACACACCAAGGAGTACAATACAATATAAGAAAAGGAGACAGGCTTGCTAGCTGCTCCAGCCACTGCTCTTCCCTCCCTTTGCTCTTTGCTGTTTTTCTACTCCCATGAACTGGTGCCCACCATGTCCACCCTGCCTTGGAGCCAGCCAAGTATGGACTGGTACCTCCACAGCTGTGAGCAAAATAAACCTTTCTTTCTTTAATTTGGGGTGTTGGGTATTTTGTCCCAGAAACGAGAGAAAAATAATTTGAGACAAATGTTCCAAAAAAATAAGTTTAGCTCACAACTGAATCATACCTTTTTATGTGCCCATTTCATCACTATTAGGATCACAGGTACCTAAGACTGATGATTTAGTAAAAGCCTTTTTATAAAAAAACTGTCTCACCAAGAGCATTAAAGGATAAAAATGGTATATTTTACTGAGATTGAAAAGGCTGTTGTAATACTTTGGCACTGCTATCTTCATTTTGCACCAGCAATTTTACTCACTGTCCATGACTATACTTTCAGAAACTAAACAATCAAATCAACCCTTTTTTTTTTTTTTTTAAATTCCTTTATTTATTACAGTGTCTTGCTACACATCATGGATTCTTTTTTCGCGGGGGTGGGGTGTGAGCTCAGCCGGCCCTGCGGGGAGGGGCTGGCATGGCATGTGGTGCTGGGGCTCGAACCGCGGTCCCTGGGAGGCGCTCTAGACCGCTGAGCTATCTTACCAGCCCAAATCAACCCATTTTTGAGGCTGGGGATTTAGCTCATGGTGCACCATGAGCTTAACATGTGAGAACCACTGAGTTCAATTGCTAGCAATTCACAAATATGCATATACACACATCCATCTTTGTCACACTTTACTTGCCCTCTTTATTGTGCTTGGATTACTAATTACATTTCAGATTACTGTAACATTTGTTTTATTTTGTAATTCTCCAAGTAAAAGAATTTAAGGTTATATCATTAGAGTACTGGTTTAAAGACTGGAACAGAGCAACAGTTTTTCAGTGAAGTATGAACAGCAGGATGTATCAGAATTCAGTATAAGAAAAAGACATACATCTTTACCTCAGAAAAAGATATAGAGTACACACATTGGCTCACCTGCAGGTGACATTAATGATTGATAAGCTGAACAAAATTTCTTAAGTGGAAGCATATTTAAGATAAAACAACCTAATTTATATTTTTATGAGGACTGAATCTAAGCAAACAGGGAGTCTCAAACATCATTGTATATTCTTTGAATCCACAATTACTACAAAGCATGCATTAGAGCTGAAAGAGAATATATACATTACTAAATGTCAAGAACGATATCACAAACTAGTATTCCTATTATATAGTAATGAACGGATCGTTGAAATTCTGACTGTAGCTCAACACCAGCAAATATAAAGAACTAGAATAATACATGACAATTTTAAAATCACTAAGGGAAATTTATCAAGACACATTAGAACAGGGCATACATTTTAACAAACATTACATATGATAAATATTAAAGTATACAACAGTAGAGCATGACCAACCCAAATTCTCAACTATTCCTTTAAATTTAACATTCTAGGATTTTTTTTTTTGTTTTGGTGGAACTGGGGATTAAACTCAGGCCCTTGTGCTTGCCAGGGAAGCATTTTTTCCACTGAGCCATCTCCCTGGCTAAATTTAACATTCTAATACTAAGAGAAAAACAAATGACAATTCAACAAACAAGAATGCCATTTTAAAAGATTTATTGATCATTAAGTTCAAAATGTTTGGGCCACTTCTTGAAGCTTCACACAGTTATACAGATGTTTTCTCAGAAGCCAATAAAGATATTTACAGGGTTGATGGTATAGCTCAGCAGACTAAGCACTTGCTTAGGTAAATGCAGAACCCAAGGTTTGATCCTGGCACCATATGTTATGCCAGCCTTGCCCCTGGGCACACTGAGGCAGTGATGGAGTCCAGGCATAGTGGCACACACCTGTTATCCCAGTACTAGGGAGGTTAAAAAAAAAAGGACGATCACTAGAAGTCTGAGCTACGTAGTAAGACACTGCACAAAAGGAAACAAAACAACAAAAGAGCACCTTAAAAAAAAAACATAAAAAAACTGCAGCTGAACAGTGATAGATGGGGCCAAACTATTCATGTGTATTAGAAATCATTTTAAAATCCTATTCCTAAGTAGATACAGACATATAAAAACATACTGGGTAAAAATCTGTGCAAAACAAAAATCTTTGCAAACACGGTTCAGGAATCAGGTGGTTCTTAAGATAAGTAGTCCCAGAAATAATGCACCCCTTAGATTCAATAAGGTTTGACTAAAGGCAAAAAGGTGAATCTAGCCTATTGCAGAGGAGGTTTTCCTCTTCCTAAGTATAGAAAAGTCAGGAGTTTCCCTGAAGAAATGAATCAAACTTCTTTATTTGTGTCTTGTATAAGGGTTGGGTTATGAATATATATTACTTCAGAAATTTCCAAATGTTTTGGCCTCAGGACCATTCTATACTCATACAAATTTTCAAGGGCTTTTGTTTATGTGGTAGACTATACCTACTGGTATCTGCTGTATTTGAAATGTAAGAAGAAAACTTTTAAACACTCCAAAACATAAGACTCATATTCATTAGCTCTCAGTGTTGTTATTATCACAGACAATAACTTTCGTAAAAATTTCACTAGTGACAGAATGAAGAAAAGGCAAATATCTTATTATGAAAAGAATTTCAAATTCATAGACCTTCCTGAGTTCCATGTCTACACTTTGAGAACTGCTGAGCTATCTAGATCGTCCAGGAACTTTAAACCTATTAACTTAGTGAGGTCTAAAGTGTTGAGTTACTAAGCCAGATTCTTAGAACCTTTTGTCTCTAAAGTGTTGAGATATCTTATTCTTTAAATAAATGAATATTTGTTAAAATACCTTCAGTTTTCTTGTAGGACCCTTTTTTAAAACTTCCTGTATAGTTTCAATTTTTTTTTCCCTGTATTTTAGGGAAGGCTTCACAAGGTACTCAGGCCTGGGGGGAGAACCCCCTCGGGCGCTGTGCCTGCTTGCAGGTACTTTAATCTGCTGAGCTATTTGGCTGGCCCTGTATTTTCAATTCCTCATGTCCTCACCTTCTAAAAATTCACCTTAAACTAAAACAACTTGATGGCAGAGGTTGCATGGAGCTTGTTTTCTAAAGAAAAGTATTGTTTACTGGAAGAAACTAAATTTCCTAGGTATACTGTACTGCTGTTTGAAAAATAATTCGGAATAAGGACCATCAATGGAAAACGAGTGCCTAGGTCACATTCTGTTTTAAGAGGTAATAAATACAGGACCAGTGAGATAGCTCAAGGAACAAGCCACCTGCTTAGGCAAGCACAGGGACTAGGGTTTGATCCCCAGCCCATCTCCAGGTATGCTGAGCTGGCACCAAATCCAGGTGTGGTGGTATAACTCTATAACCCCAGCGCTGGCCAGGCTGAAAACAGGAGAATCACTAGGAGTCTGTGCTGCATAGTGAGACCCTGTACCAAATAATTTAAATAAGTAAAAAAAGAAAAAAAAACACGACCACAAAAACCAGAGGTGCCTTTAATCTTAGCACATGGGGGACTGCTGAGTTCAAAGGTTACCCTGTGGTTGTAAAACATCCTGTCTCAAAAAAAACTAGAACCATAAAACAAAAACAAAATCACCAAGTTGGTCCTGTAGAGGAATTACTGAAAAGGTTTAGTGGCTTAGCAGCAGTAAATGGAGTTTCTCTGGAGAGAAACACTTACACCTGCCAATTAAGAGAGAGAGAGAGAGAGAGAATATGTGTGTGTTTGGCTTAGCCCACCCCTGGGGGCAGGGCTGGCACAGCATGTGGTGCCAGGGATCAAACCACAGTCCCTGCATGCTTGCCTAAGCATACACTTTAGACCACTGAGTTATCTTGCTGGCCCCCATAAAGTATTTTCTATATTGACGGCTGGAGGCTGTTCAACATAAGACCTTCTACAATTAAAAAAAACCAGACTATTAATACTTACAGATATTAATTATTCTCACAGCAATAATGAACAAATGACAAGATTAATGTCCCAAGAACATGTCATAATTTCATAAATTGTAATTATTTCAAGCATGGTTACTAGGTATTTAGTAAGAATGTGGTACATTTAAACTATTTTTGACACAGGGTCTTGTTATGTAACTCAGGCTTGCTTTGAACTCACTATGGGTACCCAGACTGGCCTTAACCTTTGATTCTCCTGCCTCAATCCATATTTTAAATGTCAAATAATAAAGAAAAAAAACCTCTTAATTCAACCATTTCACATAATACATGTATATATCAAGATCTCATGTTTTACACAAAATATGTAAATCTTTATAAATTATTTTAATTAATTGAAAAGGTAAGAAACTACCACTTCAGAGAACAAAATAAGCCAGAATGGGGGAAAAAATACTAAGAACTCATGCAATAAAGTATTACAAAACATCAAAGAACGCTTAAAATTGAACAAAAATAAAACAAGCACCTATGCGTAAGACCTTAATAAGACACCTCATCAAAATGACATTCAGATAGTAAGTAAATATACAAAAGGTTCAACATCATGTTAGCAGGAATCTGCAAACTTTTGTTGTTGATACACAATCTTGCTACGCAGTTCATACTCTAGTGATCCTCTTGTCTCAGCCTCTGCAGCGCTAAGGCTACAAGTGTATACCACTATGCCTGGCTCTGAGGCTGGCACAGCATGCAGTACCAGGGACTGAACTTGGGATCTTGCACTTGCCAGACAGGTGGTTATGTTGCAGAACTATCTCCCCATCCTCTAGGGATCTACAAATTTAAAACATGAGATACCACTATATATCTACTACAATGGTCAAAATCCAGGCTACAGACAGTTTCATGATGTAAATGGGGACAGCAAAAACTCTGATTTAGCAGGGCACGGTGGCACATGCTTCTTCTTCTTCTTTTTTTTTTGCAGAACCAGGGATTGAACTCAGACCCTTGTTGCTTAGCAGGGAAGTGCTTATTCTACTGAGCCTCTCATCCCAGCATCTGGAAGGGTGAGATAGGAGAAATGCTGTGAATCGAGGCCAGCCTGGGCTACACATTGAGACCCTATCTTTAAGAAACAACAACAACAACAACAACAAACCAGGAAAACTACCCTCTCATTCATTGCTGGTGGGAATATAAAATTGATAAGCCATTATGAAAGACAGGTAGCAATTCTTTACAAGACTAAGTGTACTCTTGCCACACAATTCAGAAAACACTCTTTGGTAATTACCCAGATAAACTGAGAACATGTCCACATAAAACTTGTACGTGAGTGCGTATAGCAGTTTTTTCATAAGTGTCAAAATCTGGAAGCATTCAGTGTCACTGAGTATGAAAAATCAACTGTGGTACATCCAGACAATGGAATATTATTCATCACTAAAAAGAAATGATACTCAAATGATCCGTGGTGTTTAGTGATTGACTTGAATATACAGGGATTCCCGTTTTTAAAAATTGTATTAATTTGCTAATACCAACAAAGAGAAGCACAATTAAATCATAAAGTGCTGCTCTACATGGATATGGTCCCTCTTAAGAATATAAGTACAAGCTGGGTGTGGTGGCCCATGCCTGTAATCCTAGCACTCAGGAGGCTGAGGCAGGAGGATTGCTGTGAGTTCGAGACCAGCCTGAGCTACAAAGTGAGCTTAAGGCCAGCCTGAACTGCATAGTGAGACCCTGTCTCAAAAAGAGAAAAAAAAAAAAAAAAAAGGAATATAAGTACACTAGAAAGGATAACTTCAAAATACGTTTTCTCAGTGTTACAAGGCTCCCAGCACTGTACCCTTAACTGCCTGCCAGGAAAAACAAAGGACACAAAACACTTTCCAAAGTTCTAACATTTCAAACCAATAGTTCTAAAGGTCACTGAGATTATTAAGTAGCTATGAGAACTATACTCCCTTTGGCAACATCATTTTAAGCCAAATAACGTAAAACCAGAATACAAAGAGGCCCCATCTTCTCATCATGTACCACTGAAGCAACTAATTAAAGAAGAGAATATAATATAATTATATATGACCTAAGAATAGTCAATGACAGAACACATATAAAACAGTGGTGATATAGCCACTTTAGTCTGTGTAAGTATAGCTCTATAGCGTTTGCATAATGATGATATTACCTAATCATACATTTCTCAGAACAGATATCTACCATTCAGCAACACATAACGGTATATGGAGCACCTAGAACATTGTCAGTCCACAAATCCCAACCATTACTACTTGGAACATGTCAGGTAATTCCAGAAGGGCTCACAATCTTTTCTAGGTTAACAGCACCTTGGGATATAGTATCTCATATCAGCAATGACAGCCTTACTGTTCATTTTCATATTATAAAAACAGTAATAAAAGCTATGAAAATAACCACTAGTTACAACCTCAGTGTACAGACCAACTTGGAGTAAGGTGCTTGAATCCCTCTTTTGAACAATAAAATCAAACAGAATTTTAATTTAAAAAAAAAAAAAAGGAAAGCAATAAGGCATGACTTAGAACAAATACTAACTATGAAACTTTGGATTCGATTTCTACTTATTTTCTAGGTATGACCATGGGCAAGAATCTTAAGTTCTCTGTGCTTCACCTAGAAATCTAAGACTTTTATGAGGATTAAACACATTGATAATTTGCAAAACCAGATAAGAGAATCTGACACATAGTAGTGCTCCATACTGACATAATTTTTGTTTTGTTTTATTTGGTACTGGGAATAGAACTCAGGACCTTGTATTTGCCAGGCATGCACTGTAACACTGTGCTAAATTTCCACCCATTACATACTAACAGTAAGTGGACAATAGTACAAATAACATAGAAGAGGTTAAACTGATGAAGTGAGAACTAATATTGTTACTGAATTCACATAGAAAGAACAGTACACATGGATGATACTCAAAACAATTCCTTATCTTCTTCTCCGAAACTATTCCAACTCAGCCTCCATCTTTGTGGTTAATAGCAAATCTGAACTTTCAGTTGCCTGAACTAAAAGTGGTAAAGTGCTTCTTATCTCCTTTCTCTCATTCCCTAAATTAATCCATAGAGAAACTGTGTTTCTTGGATCTACCAAACCTCTATCAATCTAATATACTCAGTCCTAAATCAATCCTCCCCTCCTCTAATATTAGCACATGAACTTAGCACCTTAATCTCTTTCCGGGATCAATAAAACAGCATCCTACTTGGTATCTATGTTAATACTCCTGGCTTTCCTCATCCCCCAGACTCATGACCTATTTTAAACAAGTAAACTAATTTGCTAAAATTAAACACCTCGGGCTGGCAAGATAGCTCAGCGATCTAGAGCGCCTCTCAGGGACTGCGGTTCGAGCCCCAGCACCACATGCCATGCCAGCCCCTCCCCGCAGGGCCGGCTGAGCTCAACCCCCACCCCCGCAAACAAAGAATCCGTGATGTGTAGCGAGACACTGTAATAAATAAAGGAATGTTTAAAAAAATAAAAATAAAAATAAAATTAAACACCTCATCTTGCTAAAAAACTTACACTTTTATTAACAGAAAAAGTCTTACAATTGCCTATGTAAGATGGACATCTCATGACAAAATATGTAACACTTAAACACCAACATGATGTTCAAAAGTTACAGATCTTAGAGCCACTTCCAATTTTGGATTTCCAGATTAAAGATAATCAATCATTAAAAAGTCTACTCAAGACACTCGAAGAATCTGAAAAACTTTGAGTCTCAAGCATTTTGGACAAGGGATACTCAACCAGTATACTTTATATGACCTACCCTCCAATTAGATTTAAGTTAATTATTTTTAAGAACAAAATACTTTAGGGCAGTACTGTACACTCCTTATTTCATTAAGAGACATTTGATATATTCCTGCCCTGCTTTTTTCTTAAAAATCTACATGCCAATTGTAAAGTGTATGCAGCAATCTTTTACATAGAAGCAATAGACAAGGTGATACAAAACTTTGGTTGGGGGACCATACTACCTCACAATTATTACAAACAAAACAGAACAAAGGAAACACCTACAAAAATACTGATCCTACTAGCACATGAAAAATAAAATTCAGGGGGCTGGGGAGATGGCTGAGTGGAATAAGTGCTTCCCTGGCAAGCACAAGAGCCTGAGTTCAATCCCCAGTTCCGCAAAAAAAAAAAAAAAAAAAAAAAGAAAAAAAAAAAAAAGAAAATTCAGGGTCAGGCAAATAGCTCAGTGAATTAAAGCACAAGGGGCAGGGGGTTTGATCCCTGGGCCTGACAGGGTGTGCTGAGATGGCAATTAAGGCCGGGCGTAGTGGCACACACCTGTAATCCCAGCACTTGGGAGGCTGTAAACAGGAGAATCACAAGTCCAATCTAGTAGTGAGACCCTGAACACTGTGTAGATCCTTCCCTAAAATACAAGGAAAAAAAAAAAAGTAAACCTAAATAGGGTCACCAAGATAGCTCAGCAGATTAAATGCCTGCTTTGGCATGGCATGGCAACTATGCCCCCGGAGCTCAATGAGTCAGTGACAGAGTCTGGACATGATGGCTCATGCCTGTAATCCCAGTGCAGGGGAGGCCGGAAACAGAAGGATCAACACGAGTCTGATATGCATACTGAGACCCTGTACCAAATGCACAAATGAAAAAAAAAAAAAAAAAGTAAACTTAAATATATTTATTTATATCAAAGATCTAACTTACAAGTCAATTTACTGTGTTTTTATTTAAAATACCTCACCTGGTTGTGCCTTTTCTGGAGCAATAAAATTTCAGAATGTATTTGTGAGCTAAAACTGATGTTATTTTAAGATAATTTAACCCAATATGAATTCTTTCATGTAAAATAACTCAAGACTTGTATACAATCCTTGTTTTCTTACAATATTGTTTGTAATACAATATCAAAATTACATACATTACTATAAAATACATATTAATATGAGTTTCTCTACCATACAGGACCACGTTTCCATGAAAGGTCATGTAAAAATGAAGGCTTCTCATATTCTGTATTTATATTAACTCTCTTTTTTTTTCTTTGGTGGAACCAGGGATTGAACTCAGGCCCTTGCGCTTGCCAGGCAAGCACTTATTCTACTGAAGTATCTCCCTGGCCCCTATATTAACTCTCATTGAAAGTTTTTGGGGCCAGGGAGATAGCTCAGCAAACTAAGCACGTGCTTAAGCAAGTGCAGGGACTGGGGTTCGATCCCCAGCACCACATGCTGCACCAGCCCTACACCCAAGGGCAGAGCCAGCCACTGAGCCCAGGCATGGTGGCACACACCTATAATCCCACAGCACTGGGGAGGCTAAAAATAGGAAGATCACCAAGTAGGAGCTATGATGTAAGACCCTGTACTGAAAGAAAGGAGGGGGGGGCCTCTGAACTTTTTTTTTTAATGTATGTATTGGGTACAGGGTATCACTATGCAGCTCGGACTCCTGGTGAGTTTCCTGTTTTCAGCCTCCCCCACACTGGGATTACAGGCGTGTAACACCATGCCTAGACTCCGTGCCTGCTCAGCGAACTCAGGGCTGGAGCTGGTGGAGTATGCAGCCCACCCTTTGGTGCATTTTCTGATGAGGGGAATCACAAAATGCTTTCTAATCTTTTCTGTTTCCTGTAGTGTGAGTTCTTTAATGTATTTCAAGGTAAACAGAAGAACTGAGAGACTTCTCATATCCTGCCTTTCTCTTTTCTCAACTTTCTTGATTTTCTAATATTTTCATATGTGAATGAACATTTCTTTATTCTTCTTAGACCAGCTCAATATTCTTTTGCTTTTTCCTTCTTTCTCTCCTATCCTCTTCTCCAGCTTCTTGAAGTTTATGAGATCATCCTTCATATATTTCTCTTCAGTTATTATTGTTTTGTCCCCTCTCTTAAATTGCTCCTTGACCTGATTTTCTCTTCTTTGTTCTAAGTTGCTAAATTGCCCAGGCTGGACTCAAATTCAATCTTCCAACCTCAGACTCCCATTGTGCTGCAATATAGGCATGCATCACCACACTCAGCTATTAGTCCTACTTTTAGAGATGCTGACTGGTCAGGGAATTCATGGTATTAACCCAATCCAACTATCAAAAAGTTCATCAACCCTTCACCTAATAATTTAATCCTTTAATCTGCCTTTAATCATTACTGTGTAACAGGCTGAAAAATGACACTTTAATAAGGTTGTGGTATGTCCTTTAATACAGCATTCAGCGAGACTGAAACACAAAGATTGCAAGTTTGAACTCAGCCTAAACAACTTACTGAGTAAGACCCTGTTTCAAAAAAGCCTTGAATTCAATACTACCTCTGGGAGTGTGGGAAGTAGTCCTTTAATACTTTTGTTCTTCAACTATTAACTGAAAAATTTCAATAAAGAATAGCTTTCCACTGTCAACTATTTGGATACTTTAAAATACATTTGTCTTAGTTACTCTTCTCTCGTTGCTGGGACAAATACCCAACACCCAAAATGAAGAAAGGAAAGGTTTATTTAGCTCACAGTTACTAGAGGTTTCAGTCCATATTCAGCTGGCTAAGGGCTGGGGAGATAGCTCAGTGGCATAAGTGCCTGTTTGGCAAGCACAAGGTCCTGAGTTTGATCCCCAGTACCAGAAAACAAAACATAGTAATGGTGCAGGATTTCAGCCTATACTCTTGGGCCGGGGAGATGGCTCATTGGAATAAGCGCTTCCCTTGCAAGCACAAGGACCTGAGTTCAATCCCTGGTTCTGCCAAAAAAAAAAAAAAAAAACTAACATATTCAGCTGGCTCCAAGGTAGAGAGGCACATGGCAGAGAGCAGCAGTTCATGGCGGCAAATCAGCAACAATGACAACAAAGAACAATTGCTACAGAAAGTCTTTCTCTGTCTGATTTATATTCCATTCAGGCTCTCCACCCCAGGCTGGAGGAAGTACTCACACCCATAATTCCAGCAGAACTAAAACCCATAATCCCAGCCTTGGATCATGCATAATCCCAGTAGATCATGAGTTAATTACAACTCTAGAAGTCCCTACTCCATGACTACATGAGGCTTGGGGGGACAACTAAACACAAACCATAACAACATTACATGGGCTAAGCAATATAAATGGTCCATTTCTATTCTTTGTTTCATTTTACTCATTTGCAAATTGTTGAAAAATTAAGTTGATACCCTCACAATCCCCAAGGGTGCTCAGTAAGTTATTTGGATTTTTTTTTTTTTTTTTTTTTTTTTTTTTTTTTTTTTTTTTTTTTTTTTTTTTTTTTTTT